>MU759141.1:2865-35899 GCA_026770625.1 Nicotiana glauca | reverse complement strand
TGTGATAACAAAACTATTTTATTTTATAATTTTTGGGAGTAGTTGTCGCGAGAGCAAAAATCACGTGCTCACACTTATCACCAACATCATTATCAGAAAGCATAGTGGAAAATCTCGTAATTGTCAGGTGAACTTTATCTATTTATTATTTTAAAGCCATTCATTATCATTTATTACTATCTTTAATATTTTTAAGCTTTTATTGCTACATCATTGTTCTTAGATAACCTTATTTAATACTACACATTAAATATTCTCCATAAAACTGCTAGATCTGTTATTAAATATTAATATCGACTTTGATTAACCCTTATTTTTATAAATCTAATTGTATAAAAACTCAAATCTAATTTTTAGGTCATACAGATTGGTGTCAAATGTAGGGATTTCTTATTCGAACTATTAGTTTTTATTCGGATCTAACATTCATCGCTTGTTAACCTAACATACTGTAAAGTTATCCTTTTTCTCTTTACAAACAAAGATTCCATGGCTGGTAACAAGGGAAAGAACGACCAAGGAAAGGGAACAAGGGCATCAGACAACGTCCCGCTCAACCTAATGAGTGACATTGATGAACGTTATTAAACTAGGATGAAGAAAAAACTCCTACTGTATCCCCCGGGCAAGGGAAGTCACTGACACCCTTTTATTGCACTACAATACAAAATGGAAACTAGGCTTCCACCTCCATGGAAGAAGGAGCTCCACTCGCTATGAAAAAAATCCTAGAGGCTTGGCTAACCGACATTTTAGTTAGTATGATGAGCAAGCAGGCCCCGAGTACGACCGAGGAAACCCTAAGGATCCCTGTGACGCATCATAAGAATGGATGGGACGACCAACCGAACCCTCCTTCTTAGGTAATATCAATATGACTTCTAACAGTGCAGGTGACATCGTCCTCGTAGCCGCATTAAAGAGAGTGAAAGAAATGAAAAACGAGAACAAGTCACTCAAGAAACAGATGAAGGAGTACCAAGAACGGGTAGACAAGATACCAGGTGCTCCCAAATTATTATAAAAAATAGATGCCTATAGGTTTGTGGAATAGTTGTACCGCGAAGAAGCGGCTCCTCATGCCATACCAAAAACTTTCAAGATGCCCCGGTACCTTTAAATCTATGACGGGACGACCGATCCCGGGAATTATATGACTCATTATATCACCGCAGTGAAAGGAAACGACCTCGCCAAAGAACATGTGTCCTCCATCTTATTAAAAAGTTAAATTAAACCCTCACATGAGGGGAATTAACATGGTATTTGTGGCTACCATCCTATTCCATAGAAACACTCGAAGAGATGGCGGACAAGTTCGTAACGGTGCATGCCAGGGCCAAGAAAGCTGAAACAAGTTTAAATGACATCTTCACCATCAGACAATATCTACAGGAAGGACTGAGAGACTTTTAGCTCGATTCAACAAGATGAGGATAAACCTACCAAACGTCTCCGAAAGAATGGTCATAGCAGCCCTCCAGAATGAGCTGAATAGAGAAGGTTCAAAGGCGACCGGAAAGCTACTGAGCCAACTGATAAAGTGTCCACCAGCTACCTAGGATGAGATCCACAATGCCTATTGTGCTGAGGTTAGAGCAGATGACGAAGACCTCAATGGGCCAGCCGATGACTCATCACAGTGCAACCAAACACGAGAGGGAAAGTAGGGAGAACTCAAGGAGAGACCCATCGGTGCCACGACTAGGCAGAGATCGTCATCAACCTTATATCAGGCCACCCGTCCCTAACTTCGTCCATGAAGACATCCCTTCCAGGCTAAGATTAGACATCCACAAAAAATACCGAGGTATGGTCCTTTCAGTATATGCTCATAATTTTTATGTGTCACCTACAGAGGTGGTCTACGCACTCAAGAAGCCCAGAGCAAAGGTGAAATAGCCACCAAAGATGAGGTACAACCCAAGCACCAAGAAGTCGGATGCCTTCTATGAGGTGCACCAAGACCGTGGACACAAGATGAAAGGCTGCAACACTCTAAGATTAGAAATGGCAAACCTGCTGCAACAAGGAACCTCAAAGTGTTGCTCAATGACAAAGGCAAGAACACCCTAGCAAAGGCCGAGAACGTTTAGGCCTACCAAAGTCGCCCTCTCCCGCTAGCACCATCAATATGATATATTGGGGCAGTGATGACACCTTCATCAATGGAATCATGTTCACCGCCACTCGCAAACTCAAGAGATCGATCATCTACAAACAGTATGACGAACTTGAAGAGTATCATCTTCAATGAGTTAGATGCCGATGGTTTGACTTCCCTTCACAATGATGCACTTTTCATTACTTTACAAATTCTTGATATTGATGTTAAGAGAATAGTGGTGGACGACAAAAGCGAAGCATGCATTATCCACCCTTGAGTCCTCGTATAGATATGACTTGAGGATAAGATAGTGTCGTGTTGTATTACACTAACCGATTTTGACAATGCAGTTGAACAAACTTCGAGCGAGGTCACACTCTTCGTCCTCGCTGGTGGGGTTACAATAGACACCACATTCCACATCATGGATTAGGACACGACATAAAATGCCATCATAGGTCGACCATGGATATACCCCATAAGGGCAGTCCGCTCCATCTTGTACCAAGTAATCAAGTTCTCGACCTTTTAGGGAATATTTAACATACAAGGGGAACAATTCACATCCCTAGAAAGATATTAGATATGACTACTCTATAAAAGAATGAAAAAATAAAGTAAGCATAGCAATCAACACGGTCGAGGTCCCTACAGGATGAAGCCAATGACACCTTTATGGATTCGAAAATGGCCGAAGATGCAGGATCGACCATAGAGGACCTCAATCTCATACGGCTAGATAAAAGAGATCCTAGTAAAAAGGCCTACATTGGCGGCAAAACTCAAAGTCCTAGGTAAATATAGTCAATTCTTTAGTAGCTAATGCAGATTTGTTTGTCTTTACCCATGTTGATATGCAAGGCATCCCCAAAGAGATATCCACACACAGGTTAAATGTCGACCCCTACTACCCCCAATAAGGCAGGTTCGACAAAAGTTCAACCCCACCATTGGCTAACAGCTGTAATAGGGAGTCAAAGTACCACAAGTGGATAGCTATTGCGGTAATGGTGAAAAAGAAGAATGGAAAATGGAGAATGTGCGTGTACTTTACTGATCTAAACAAAGCCTGTCCAAAGGATTCATTACCATTACCACACATCGATCAGCTTATCGATGTTGCAGCAGGACATGAACTATTGAGCTTCCTAGATGCCTATTCGGGCTACGACTAGATACTCATGGAAAAAGATGACTAGGAGAAAACCACATTCATCACTCACTGGGGAACATACTGCTACAGGGTTATGCCATTCAGATTGAAGAACGCGGGGGCTTCCTATCAAAAGCTGGTAATGAAGATGTTCAAAGACTAGCTTGGCAAGACCATGGAAGTGTACATCGATGACATTTTGGTTAAATCTTTGAGGGCCAAGTATCACATCAACCATCTGAAGGAAGCATTTGAGATATTGAGGAAATACGAGATGAAATTGAACCTTAAGAAATATGTATTTGGCATAACTTTGGGTAAGTTTTTAGGTTTCCTGGTATCATAGTGCATAATCAAGTTCAACTCAGATCAGATTAAGGATATCGATGGAATATCAGAACACCTAACCACCAAGAAACAAGTCCAAAGACTGAATCACTGCCCTATCAAGGTTCATCTCGAGGTCGTCTGATAGGTGCCACAGGTTCTTCAACGTACTCAAAAAGGATAATAGCCTTGAATGGATTCCTGAATGTATACAAGCACCGAAGGAACTCAAGGAATACCTTTATCGCACCCTTGCTCTTAGAGCCCCAACCAGGGGAACACCTCCTCGTTTACATGGCTATTTCAGAAGTAGTATTAAGTGCAATTCTAGTTTAAGAAGACAAAGGTATGCAATCTCTTCCTTATTTTATTAGTAAAACACTCCTCAATGGTGAGACGAGGTATCCCCCACATCGAGAAACTGGCTCTAGCCCTTGAAGTAGCTTCAAGAAAGCTCAAACCATAATTTCAGTGGCATCCAATCTTGGTCGTCACCACGTTTCCTTTAAGAAGCATACTACATAAAACCAAGCTATCGGGGAGGCTGTCCAAATGGGAAATAGAATTAAGTTAGCATGACATCACTTACAGCCTTGCACAGCTAAAAAATTACATATGCTCACTGACTTTGTCGCGGACTTTAGCACCAAAGCGATGCCCGAAGCTGAGAAGGAATCCAATCAAGCTTCTAACCTAACACATGACCTCTAGGTTTTACACATCGACGCAAATCCCAAGCATGCGGCTCCGGATTAGGACTTGTGCTCACTATCCCAACCGAAGAGGTCATTTGCCAATCAGTAAGGTGACCAGATATGACTAACAATGAGGCCGAGTATGAGGTCGTAGTTGCAAGATTAAGCCTAGAACTCGAGTACGGTGTGAGACATCTAAGACTACACTGCGACTCGCAGCTCGTCATCAACCAAGTTACTAGGACTTTCTAGATCAAGGAGTGAAGGTTACAACAGTACCAGACCGAGATATGCAAATTGTTTCCCAAATGTGACAAATGCCAACTCGACCATTTTCCATGAACTCAAAAAGTCAATGCGGACGGCCTCCCAAAATTGGTCATCGCAACCAAAAGCATAACTCTTGGAGTCAAAGATATGGTGTATCTTCTCAACTCAATGTTAGATCATGTCAAGGTAAAATCTATAAGCTTAACCTGGGATCGAGACAATTGTATTATAAGTTACTTGCAGGATGCTGTCCTCCAAACGATAAAAATAAAACCAGGAAGTTGAGAATGCAAGTGGCGAGGTACAGCCTCCTCAACAACGAACTATATAAAAGGATGTACGGTGGTCCATTGGCAAAATGTTTGGGCCCAAATCAAACTCAACGCATCCTTGAGGAAGTTCATGAAGGCCACTATGGCAATCATTCCGGTGACCGAGCACTCATTTGATGCCTTATTCGAGTAGCATACTATTGTCCTACCATGAAGAAAGATGCCCTAGAATTCATATAGAACTGCAAACAATGTCAGAAGTATGTCCCAATTATCCACCAAGCAGGAAAACACATCCATTGCATCATCTCTCCATGGTCATTGATCAAGTGGGAAATGGACATCGTGGGACCACTCCTGCAGGAGGATGTAATGTTAAATTATTTTAGTTTGACTGACTATTTCTCTAAAAGGGTGGAAACAGGTGCATTCTCCCAAATTCATGAGCAAGAAGTAAACTTTATATGGAAGAACATCATCTGTTGTTATGGCCTGCCCAAAGAAATAAGTTGCGACAATGGACCCCAGTTCATAGGGAGAAAAACCATCGAGTTTTTCGAGAAGTGGCATATCAAAATAATACTATCAACCCTATACCATCTCACCGTCAATGGGCAAGTAGAATCCTCCAACAAGGAAATTTTGAACATCTCGAAGAATAGACTCGAAGATGTTAAGGGACTGTGGCTAGAGACACTCCCAGGAGTGTTGTCGGCACGTAGGACGACCCCAAAGATGAGCACAAGAGAGACACCTTACTCCTTAGTTTATTGGACAGAAGAAGTCATACTGGTCGAAGTAGGAGAACCCAGCCTAAGGTACACCAACGAGAGCGACAATGACAATGACGAGAACATAATATAGGACTTTGATATAGTCTAAGAGTGAAAATGCATGTTGTATATAAGAATTTGCACAGAAATAACCAGCAGAATGCTACTACAATAGAAAGGCCAAGGTACGATTACTCA
Organism: Nicotiana glauca; assembly: GCA_026770625.1. Taxonomy (NCBI): domain Eukaryota; kingdom Viridiplantae; phylum Streptophyta; class Magnoliopsida; order Solanales; family Solanaceae; genus Nicotiana; species Nicotiana glauca. Next base: position 30,104 of record MU759141.1, on the reverse strand, counting down.
AGGTTAGGGACTACGTGCTCAAAGCCAAGTTCCAAGCAGGAAAATATCCCCGAGAAGGCAAATTAGGAACCAATTGGGATGGATAGCACAAAATTATAGGGAAGACACGAGGGTTCATTCCAACTAGAGACATTGGAAGGAAAGCTCTTATCGAACAATTGGAACTCAGCTACCTTAAGTACTTCAACTTCTAAAAAAACAAGAAGTGCCTCGTAAGTCGTACTCTTTTTTCCTTACTTGAGTTTTGTCCCAATAGAGTTTTCTCAAGGTGGTTTAATGAGGCAACGGACGGGACACTTTGAGGTGAAGTACGCGAGAACAACTATATTTCATTGCCTAACTCCTCAAGAATCTCCAAGTCGAATAATGAAGGGACAACATATACTAGGACTAGGACGCCAGCCAGCACCCAAAACTTGTAATTTTCTCTAAAATGCCTCAGAACAAAACAATGTAACTGATATAATACGAGTTGAAATTATGAGATACCTATTTATTGAAACTACTCTTGTAAGTCTCTTAACTAAGAGGTATTCTCGACCAACTCGAGTAAAACCTCTCTTCCCGTAGCCACATCTCAATAGAGAGGTATTCTCGACCAGCTCAAGTAAAGACTCTTGGACATTGGCCCATCCTAACTGAAAGATACGTTCAATCAGTTCAAACAAAACTCCTCTACCCTTATCCAATTCTTAGCTAAAATATACGTTCGGACCAATTCGAGCAAAACTCCTCAGCCCCTGGCTAAGTCTCAGCTAAAAAGCATATTCCACTAGCTTGAATAAAACCCTTCGGCCCTTAGCCACATCATAACTAAAGGCACGTTTGACCAGCTCGAATAAAACCATTCGACCCTTGGCCATATCATAACTAAAAGGCATGTTCGCCCAGCTCGAACAAAACCTTTTGGCCCTTAGTTGCGACTCGACTAAGAGGTATGATCGACAAGATTGAATAAAACTCATCATCCCCAAGTCATGATTTAACTAAAAATATGGACATTCAACCTATTCGAATAAAAATTTCTCGGTCCATGGCCACTCAGCCCCACACCTACCGCAACCCAGAGGGCAACAACAAAGGAAAAAGTACATAAACAAAACACACAAGTACAAAAATGATACATGCAAAGATAGGAAAGGTACATATACAACCAAAAAATCAATTTTTATATTCAGATAAGGATCTTTACAAAGGCGCATAAAGACACCAACAAAAAGCAGAGAAGAGTTCAAAAACATAAACAAAAATAGAGGCAAAATATTTAGTGATCCTCACCACCTTGGTCTCCGCCAACTTCATATCCTCTCCTCGGACATAAGTAGAGTCCCACCAGGCACTATCTTTGAGTTCAGACATGCCTCCTTCATTATCATCCTCTTCGTCAGGCTAAGGAGTGTCGTGATCGTAACCACAGGACAACAGAGCTCCACGAGGTTTGGTCCAAGCCTTCTCCAAAGCTATCTCAAAGATGAAATCATCTAACCCAGTTATTGAATCACCTCTATTTGAGCCTCAATCAGGATCCATTCCTCATATTGCTTCCACGGAATGGCCAAAAACTCCGAGGCATGAGAATTAGAGGGCTATTAAAGCGATTTAGCATTCTCACCTTCCACAACAAAAACCTGCTCATGTAGCTCAGATTCTCTTTCTCTAATTCACTAATACACTCCTCTAGCCTAGCCTCCTTAGTCTCAGGAGTCAACTGAACATTATCCTGATCGACACAAAGGGCTCTATTTGCAAACTCTAAAAAAGCAACCCTTTTTGGGTTTCCCTCGGGGAGGACTTCACCTCCTCGATTTGTTGCTGCTTACTAGCTATCTCCCCATAAGCCCATTAATTTCAAATTGGTGCTCATTCAACTAATCTTGTTGTTGATCGACCCAACTCTAGAGGTCACAGAACTGGGCTTCAATGCCCCTGCTCAGCTCGAGCTCCTCCTTTTTTTACTTCAATGTTCCTTCATGAGCGCTGAGTCACTCCATAGATGCATGAAACTCTCATCCTTCTTTCTCACCTCCTCTCTCAGGGTGGGCATATTTCCCCCCTCGCGGAGCCGCCTCTCAACCTCCTAACCCTTCCCGTGGAGCTACTCATACTTTGTCCTCAATTTGTGGTAAATATTCTCTGCCTGTTCTCCCTCCGCACGCTCTCAATCTCTAAGATAATGGTCTACAAATAAAATAAATTAAATAAAGTGAAACCCGAAGGCTAACAAAAAGATGAGAGAGTGAGAGAGGAATAAAATCTTTTACCTGAGAGCGAGACTAGCGATGCTCTTGGACATGTTACTATCACTCAGCTCCTCGAGAGTCCTATGCTCGGCATCAGAGCATAAAGGGCCAAAGGCCAGAATCGTATCCTTAGTGTTCTTAAGTAAAAGTGTGATTCACTGAGATCGTGAAGGTCCTCGACCCCTCCTCTACTCTAACCTCAATCTATGTTGTCCTACTATTAATCATCTCGTGATCTTTGGGGTTGAGGTTAGAGTTGGATTCCTCGCTGATGAGTTCAGCCCGCTCATTATCCTGCTCAATAGGAATCTTGTCTTTCCCTTTATCAGCAGGGGAAGTTGATAACTAGGGATTTTGATACATTTTGTACTCCTTCTTGCTTATGTTTTGATTAGAAATACAAAATAGTCCCAAAAGGCTTACAAATTGTGCTTGGTTGTAGGTTTGATCAATAAAGTGACAAGATGTCAAAGATTGGCTCAAAAAGGAGTGAAACTTGCACAAGTATCAAGACAAGACAAAGCTCAGGCAAAACAGGCCCAATACGGCCGCACACCATTCTGTGCGATTAGCACTAGTGAGGTTCAGAGAAGATGATTTCCAGGCCAACAAGCAATACGGCCACATGAGATTTAATGCGGTCCGCATTGGAGTCACTGCAGCCGCGTCGATTTAGTGCGGTCTGCAGAACCAAAGATCAGAAAGGTTCCAGTTTGGAGATTGAATCCAATGCGGTCCGCGCTCCATTTCATGCGGACCGCACTAGAAGCCACCGCGGCAGCACTCGATTCTGTGCGATCCGCATTACCTGGGTTTTAGAGAGATGGAATTTTACGTTAAGAGCCCTAGTGCAACCGCACGTGATTTTGTGCGGTCCGCACTAACCCCGCAGGGGTATTTTTGTCAAAAAATTTTAGCTTAGAATAAATAGCTTCTTTTCCATTTTTAGGGCCAGCAGATAGTTAGCACTGAAGGATGCGCTCGTGGCTTCGAATATTTTAGTTGTTTTGACTAATTTTAGTTGTGTTTCAACATTGAATCTTAAAGTTTAATTTAACAATTAATTAATATGAGTTTTTCTTCATCTATTTCTTTATTTTCTTCACTAATTATGAGTAGCTAGACCCATAAGCTAGGGTTGTGTCTCAACCCTAGTGTGGGTAATTAATGGGTCTTGTATTTTAGGGCTAGATTGACTATCAGTGTTTGACATTTGGGCTAATTTCATATTTAATTGCTGAATTAGTGGTTGCAAATACTAGTTTGTGTTTAGTTGATTTTGGCTCTTCTTGAGAAAGAGAGCCTAAGTCTGAAATTGTTCTAACAAGGAATTGGGGCATACTCAAGAGATTGATAGCCCCAATTAAAGGGTTAAACCTAGAGATAGTAATACCTGACTTGAATCTTGATTGCTTGTGCAAATTTGCATACACAATTGGTCTTGAGAAAGTTAATTCGGGCAAAAGCACTCGAACTACCGAGAGGTATAGAGTGAGCTGAATCGAGCAACGGTTATATCATACTCCCCAAATATGTCAATCATGCCGTAAACTCAAGTATCCGTTAATTGACCGCCTAGGTGAAAGTCACTACCCTAGTGCCTTTTAACCATTTGAACAACTCGTAGTATTGTACCCTTAGCTTATTCTAGTTTAATTTAGCATATTGTAGTTGATAAAATTAGAAGCAAAACAAAAATCCAAAAATGTTTAGAAGTGCAATTAAGAACAATTACATGACTCTAAATTAGATAGATACCCGACTCCATCTTCTAGCTCTCTATGCAAATCGATCCCGACCTTAATCGGGTAAAGCTGCTCTGACCCTCTATCGCTACTCAGTAGTAGTGCAGGATAGGCCCCGATCACTTTTTGGCACCAATGCCGGGGAGCTAACGGTTTTGGCTATCTGTCTAAATAGTTTTGTGCTTAGTTCTTCTTTCCTCCTTTGTTACTAACTTGTGTGTCAAAATTTCAGGTACAAAATGGCATTAATTGCTAATGACCCTCTTGGAAACGTGATTGCGGGGGAGGAGGTTGATGATAATAGGGAGGATGAGGTGCCCCTTGTACCTTCTGGACAACGAAGAGGCCACCAGGCCAATGTTAATGAGAATATTCCAGACCCCCCTCCACCACCTCCAAGAACTGTTCCTCGAGTGCTCCCAAACGAAGGCTATACAAGTGCAGTTGTCCCACCCCAAATCCGGATGGGTAATTTCCAAATTACTAATATGATTTTGACATTGTTGGAGCAGCATGGGTACTTTACGGGTGCTGCCACTCAAAATGCTTACAAACATCTCAAGGGGGTTATGGATACCTGTTGGGGGAGAAAGCAGGCTAATGTATCTGAGGATGCACTCCGGTTGAGACTCTTCCCATTTTCACTTAGAGGGAAGGCTCTAGATTGGCTTGAGCGACTTTCTAACCATTCCATCACTACTTGGGATGAGTTGGCGGACAAGTTGATTGCAAAGTTCTTCTCACTGGGACATATGGTAGCATTGCAGGATGAGATCTTAGCTTTCAAGCAGGAGCCCACCGAACCATTGCATGAGATTTGGGAGAGATATAGAACCATGGTGAAGGAATGCCCCAACAATGATATGACGGAGAATATGTTGCAACAAACTTTCTATTGGGGCATCAACACACACACCAATGCATAGTGAATCAACTTGCTGGGGGTAATTTCATGAAATTGACGTATGATGAATCTTGTGCCATTCTTGACGAGATGACTGACACATCCTCCAATTGGCAAAGTAGAGCCAATGTGCCCTAGGGTAACCCTACAGTCACTCATTTTCACAAAGAATTACATGATCATGGGCAGGCGATAGCTGAGTTAATAACAACCATGAACCAGCTAGCAAAGTCATAGTTGCAACAAGTCCAAAATCCTCGACAAGTGAATGCCATGGAAGGTGTTAACGTACTAGTGATCCAAAGAAGACAAAGAGGTCAACCGAACTAAAGGAATTTGGATCAATTTGACAATGATGGTAGTGGATTTCAAGATGATAGATATGATGGGCAAAATGGAGAGGTATAATATGTGAATAATTATCAAGGCCAAAGAGTCAATTCTTCCAACTAACAACAACAATAGAGATACCAAGGTAATTGGGGCAATCAACAACAAGGCAACAACAATTGGAACAATCACCAACAAGGGAACAACAATTAGGGAAACAATAATCAAAATTCGAATAGGGACAATCAAAACAACAATCGGAGAAATCAAGGAAACTGGGGCAACAACAACAACCAGGGTGTATGGAACAACAACCAGGAAAATCAGGGGCAAGGTTTTCAAAGGCCCCCAATGTACCAACAACCGAGAAATCCACCACCTTTTCCATCACAGGGTCCTAGTCCTTCCAGTAATGATATGGGTAGAATTGAAATGATGTTCGAACAAATGATGAAGAAGAATGCGGATTCAGATGCTCAATTGTCTTCTCACAATACTTCCATTAGAAATTTAGCGGTGCAACTAGGCCAAATCTCTCAGTCCTTGAATACACACACTAAGGGTGCTCTACCAAGTGATACAATAGTGAACCTGAAGTGTGGGAACACTCATGTTATGGCGGTAAACACTAGGAGTGGACGAGGCAGTGATGTGAATGTCTCTAAACAAAAGCAAGTTTTGGGTGATGAAGTTAGGTGCAAGAAGATGAAGTTCCTTTGGTGGTTGAGAATGTGGTTGACGGAAATGTGAACGAAGAAGTGAGGATTAATATTCAAGATGCCGAGGTGGAAATGCAAAGTGACGTGAACCCGTCTACGGAACACGTAATAGACATGCCGGAGCCGGTTGTGCCAAAATCCAAGACACCCTTGCCTAGACCACCTCCACCTTATCCTCAAAGGCTAGCCAAGCCAAAAAATGAGAATCAGTTCAAAGTTCATTGACATGATGAAGAGCTTATCCATCAATGTGCCTTTGATGGAGGGTTTGGAGCAAATGCCTGGCTACGCCAAATTTATGAAAGATTTGGTGATGAAGAAAAGATCCATAGATTGTGAAACTATCAAGATGACCCACCAAGTTAGTGCTATAGTACATTCAATGGCTCCAAAGTTAGAGGATCCCGGTGCTTTCACTATCCCTTGCACTATTAGACGTGCAGATTTTGCTAAAGCTTTATGTGATTTAGGGGCAAGAATCAACTTGATGCCCTGCTCAATTTTCAAGACTTTGGGTATTGGGCCACCGAGGCCAACTTCCATGAGATTGCAAACGGTAGATAGATCAATGAAGTGACCATTGGATATTGTTGATGATGTGTTTGTCCGGGTGGACAAATTTATCTTGCCAGCTAATTTTGTGATCTTGGATTATGAGGTAGACTATGAAGTCCTGATCATATTGGGGAGACCTTTCCTTGCTATAGGGAAGGCTTTAGTTAATGTGGAAGCAGGGTACTCACTTTTCGGGTGGGTGATTAAAAGGCAGTTTTTCATGTGTGCAAGTCATTGAAGCAGCCTAATTGTACCGAAGTGTGCTCATTCGTGGATCTTGTCACGGCTGTGATAATTGATGATACTAGTACAATGATCAATATAGAAGATCCGCTGGAGGCCGTGTTGTTAAATCTTGATGTCAATGATGATGAGGGCCGAGTGGAGTGTGTGAATGCTTTACATGGAATGGACTCTTATTCTTATGAGCCTAGGAAACTCTTCTTGAACCTTGAAAATAGAAACACTCCTCCAACAAAGCCTTCAATTGAGGAACCTCTAGTGTTGGAGTTGAATCCATTGCCTCTACACCTCAGGTATAAATTCTTAGGCCTTAGTTGAACTTTACCAGTTATTCTTTCCTCTTGTCTTATTAACATGCAGGTAGATGCCACATTGGCGGTGCTCAAACAGCGGAAGAAGGCAATTGGATAGACTTTAGCTTATATTAGGGGAATAAGCCCCACATTTAGTATGCATAAGATTATTCTGGAGGATGATGCAAAACCCTCCTTGGAACATCAAAGGAGGTTGAACGAGGCAATGCAAGAAGTTGGAAGAAGGAGGTGATAAAGTGGCTAGATGCTGGGGTTATGTACCCTATTTCTTATAGCTCGTAGACTTCACCGGTGCAGTGTTTGCCGAAGGGTGGTATGACTGTGGTGACTAATGATAACAATAAACTAATTCCTACCTGAACAGTTATCGGATGGAGGGTTGCATAGACTACCGCAAGCTGAATAAGGTGACCTGCAAGGATCACTTCACATTGCCTTTCCTTGACCTGATGCTTGATCCTCTTGCTGGGCATGCCTTCTATTATTTCTTGGACGGATATTCAGGGTACAACCAAATCTTAATCACTCCAAAGGATTAAGAGAAGACCACATTTACTTGTCTATATGGCACCTTTTCTTTTTCTCGGATGCCTTTCTGGTTGTGTAATGCCCCGACAACATTCCAATGATGTATGATGGCCATTTTCACTGATATGGTGAAAGATATCTTGGAGGTGTTCGTGGATTATTTTAGTGTGGTAGGTTATTCATTTGATGAATGTTTGAAAAATCTGGATAGAGTGTTGGCCCATTGTGAAGACACCAATATTGTACTCAATTGAGAAAAATTCCACTTCATGGTCGAGGAGGGCACAATGTGGGGTCATAAAATTTCAAAGCATGGAATCAAAGTTGACAAGGCCAAAATAGAGGTGATTTCAAGGCTTTCTCCCCCAATTCTGTCAAGGGGGTTAGGAGTTTTCTTAGGCACGCGGTGTTCTACCAGAGGTTTATAAAAGATTTTTCAAAAGTGGTAAACCCTTTGTGCAAGCTACTAGAAAAAAATGCCAAGTTTGTGTTCGATGAGGGATGTATGCAAGCATTTGAAATTCCCAAGCTTAAGTTGACCACCACCCCTATTATTACCACACCAAATTGGAGTTTTCCTTTCGAGCTCATGTGCGACGCGAGTGACATTGTGGTTAGGGCCTTTTTGGGTCAAAAACGTAATAAAATGTTTCATCCGGTGTACTACGCAAGCAAGACCATGAATGAGGCTCAAAAGAATTACACGGTAACTCATAAAGAGTTGGCCATAGTGTTTGCAATGGAAATGTTTCGGCCGTATCTTATGGAGACCAAGGTCATAGTGTACACCGATTATGCAGCCCTTAGGTAATTGATGAAAAAGAAAGTGTTGGCCCAAGTACAGGTGAAGTTTTGAAGAATAACAAAAGAACTCAATCGTGGACCAGGTCCATCTTGTGAAGCACAGTCATGATCAACCTATACATGTGAGATGCACGTGAAGGAGATAAGACCTACTGATCAAGCAGCAATATCTCCTGATCTAATCAAAAAGGTTGCATATTAGATAAGGGGAGAAAGTTTCATTATATGAAGAGAACACAATCTAGGATGAAGATAGTGTTAGAGTTTGAGATCATCATAAACTCTTCCATGATAGAAAAACAGCAATTGAGTCCCAATCAAATTCTAATTACTAACCTATTAAATGTCAGTGTTGTTCTCTTTTACAGGTAATGCACATATGCAGAAGTTAAACTAAATTGAAAGCAAAAGAGAAAGGCAATTTTTCAGGCAATTTATGTGTGATTTGAGTGTGCACTCCTGAAGCTACTTGAACGAGATAGAAGAACAAATTCCATTGTGTCTATCTTTTATTATAGTTCAATTGTAGTAGGTGGTTTAAAATTGTACCTATCAGCTTTCATAGAAGCAATTGTATTAGGTACCTAGAGTGTTCAAGTTATAGCTAACTTGAAGTTGTCACGACAGTTGAAGCTGTGTGGCACAACGGGATTAGATTGAATCCTTAGGATTACAAAGAGTTATTGTAATGCTGTTTTGGCTCAGTGATGTTAGTGGAAGTATGGGAAAATCCTACTGAGTAGTAGGTCATGGTTTTTTTACCTTTTGAGCCAGGTGTTTTCCACATAAAAATCTCTGTGTCCTTTATTTTCTATATTTATTATACCGCAAATAGTAGTAGTTGGAACACCAAGAAGAACCAGGTTCTTCTGTAGTTTAGATAAGCAAATATTGGGTACCATACAAATCACCCCCTCTTCTTGTGTGGTATTGACGCTTAAAATATCAATTGGTATTAGAGAGGGTTATCCTTGGAGAGGCTAACACCTTAGTAAAAGATCAAAATGAGTGCACCACCTGAAAACTGGGAAGGGCAATCCACTGCTAGGCCTCCACTCTTTAATGGTTAGTACTATTCTTGGTGGAAGAACAAGATGAGAGATCAAATCATAGGAGAAGGCTATGAATTCTGTAACATAGTCATTGATGGTCCTCTGGCAACTACAAAGAAGCATGTTGAAGGAATGGATGTGCCAAAGACGAGATCTGACTGCACTGCTGAAGATTTGAAGAAAAGGGAGAAGAATGCCAAGGCAAAGAAATAGCTTGTGTGTGGACTGGGTCCAGACGAGTACAGCAAGATTCAAAGTTTTACTACTACAAAGGAAATATATGACACTTTAAAAGTGGCTCATGAAGGAACTCCTCGAGTAAAGAGATCAAGAGGAACACTGCTATATTCTCAATATGAGAATTTCAGTATAAGGGAAGGAGAATCTATCCACTAGATGTACACAAGGTTCACAACACTAACACATGAACTTAAATCTTTTGGGAGAATTATCCTTGAAGAAGACAAGGTTGAGAAAATCTTGGCAAGAGTCTTACAAGTGACTTGCGAAACCAAAATCACTGCTATTTAGGAACCAAAGAACATTGTTGCCCTCAAGCTGGATGAACTTATTGGAAACCTCACTGCCTATGAACTGAGAAAGCAAACCATGAAAATGGATGCACCCAAGAAGGAAAGAAGTCTGGCTGTTAGAATAGTTGAAGGTTCAGATCTGGAGAATGATGAAATGACCATGATCACAAGAGATTTCAAAAAGTACCTGATGAGAGGAAAAGGTTCTTCAAGAGGTATAACCTTTAACAAACCAAAGGTTCCTGAGAAATAGACCAACGAGGGTTGCTACAAATGTAGCAAGACTGATCACATGATCAAGAACTATCCTCAATGGGGAATTGAGTGGAAAAAGGAAAGCGCCGAACGAAGGAACGGGTTTAACCTAAAAGGAACAAAGGATCAACAAAGGCTATGGTTGCTTCTTAGGGAGAAATATCAAATGAGGAATCAGAAGATGAAGCTAGAGATGAACAAGCACTTATGGCCATCGGATAATCAGATAATGAACAAGAGGTAAGTGTCCTTCATCTCAAATACAAGATTAAATTCCTTTCTAAAGAAAGGTTGTTTGAGCTACTGCTAGACTTCAAAGGTGAGTCTGAGATAATTAACAATGAGAAGGAAGATCTGTCTAGGGACTGTGTGATCCTAAAAGCCAAGTGTAAAAATCTAGAATCTAGGGCTAATGAGAGTGATAGTAAAAATGTTGAGTTGAAGAACCAAGTTCTTGAACTTGACTCCAGTGTCCTAGAACTTAGGTCTGAGAACTTAAAAACTGAAACTAGGAATAGGTAAGAAGAAAGATGATCACACTCATCTCACCTTAGAAAAAAACTTAGGAAAAATGAAAGATGAGTTGTACAGGAAGGATGAGCAGATAAAATTCTGAAAAGAAGATCTAGGGTAGGTAAAACATGAACTAGACAGATCTTGCAAATGGAGCAAGGTTTCTTATGCACTTTCCTGGCTACAAGAACATCACAGTAGCAACAAAAAAGGACTTGGCTATGGGACTCAAGCACCTAAGTGGGATCCTAAAAGCAAGCACCTCACTTTTCTTGAGAACAAAATCTGCACACACTGTGGGAAGACAGGCCATTACAAAATGAATGTAATACAAAAGAAAAGGCCAGTCAAAAGAATAAAGCTTTTGTTAAAGAGAAAAATAGGTTGCCTGGGTGGGCTAAAAGGAATTTGATTTACCCCTTTGCCTATACAAAGGGACTCAAACTAGTTTGGGTTTTTAAGACTAACCCTTGATTTCTTTTTGCAGATCCAAGTGCAGGGAAGTAGCCAAATATGGTACATGGATAGTGGCTTCTCAAAACATATGACTGGAAGTAAAAACCAGTTCCTTTCACTTGAGAACTTAAAGGGAGGTAATGTCTCCTTTGGAACTGGGAAGAAAGGTGAGATTATTGGGGTTGGAAAGGTAGGTAAGAAAGACTCACACTCCATTGAGAATGTCTACTTGATAGATGGCTTGAAATACAGCCTGATCAGTGTGTCATAACTGTATGACAGAGACAACCTTGTAGCATTCACCTCTACCAAATGCTTTGTGATTAACCTTACAACTGACAAGATTGTTTTGCAGGGAAAAAGAGTTAACAATATTTACATTGTAGATTTGTCTACTCTTTCAAAAAATGAAGTCACCTGCCTCAGTGTGTTGGATAATGATCCCCTCATATGGCACAAATGACTTGGTCATGCTAGTCTGAATCAGCAAAACAAATTAGTCTCTAAGGACTTGGTGATAGGGCTACCTAGCATCAAGTTCAAGGAAGACAAAGTTTGTGAGGCCTGTGCAAGGGGGAAACAGGTAAGATCATTCTTGAAAAGCAAGTAAATGATAAGTACAACCAAGACGTTGGAACTGGTCCATATAGATCTCTATGGTCCAATGATAACCTTGAGCAGAGGTGGAAAGAAATATGTGATAGTACTTGTTGATGATTATTCTAGATTTACCTGGGTACTATTTTTAACATCTAAAGATGTAGCATTTGACGTGTTTACTACTTTTATTAGAAAAACTCAAAATCAACTAGGTAATCAACTTGCATCTATTAGGTCTGATCATGGAACTGAATTTAAAAATGCTAAGTTTGCTGAATTCTGTGTTGAGCATGGTATAGATCATAACTTCTATGCCCCTAGGACTCCTCAACAAAATAGAGTAGTTGAAAGAAAGAACAGGACTCTTGAAGACATGGCTAGGACTATGCCTCTTTTTAGTAAACTACCCCACAGCTTCTGGGTAGAGGATATAAACACTGCATGTTACATTATCAATAGATGCATGACTAGACCTCTTGTAGAGAAGACTCCCTATGAGTTACTCAAAGGGAGAAAACCAAATATATCCCATCTTAGGGCATTTGGATGCAAGTGCTTTATGCACAATAATAGAAAAGACTCCCTAGGTAAGTTTGATCCTAGAAGTGATGATGGAGTATTCTTGGGATATTCTTCACATAGCAAAGCATATAAAGTGTTAAATAAAAGAACTTTGTGTGTAGAAGAAAGTGTGCATGTAGTGTTTAATGAAACTAACATTCTTTCTGAGAAACAGGAACATGAAGATGAAGGCATTGGACTAGTAAAGGATTTGACTGAAGTTTCAACACAAGTTAAAGTGGCACGAAAAGAACGAATGGGTAATGGAACAGTTTCTTCCATCTAGGGCAACCTGACAGGGGGAACTGATCAAAGAGGAATTGAAACTAATCCCCTAAAAGAACCTATTCATGACCTTGTTTCTCAGCAACAGAACATGGGAGAAACATCTAGCAGAAATCAGTTGGTTGTGAAACCTCACAAGTATCAAAGTTTTCATCCTATTGAGAACATAATCACTGATCCAACATCTGGAGTCAAAACTAGATCACAATTAAAGAATCTATGTGCTTTTGATGCCTTCCTATCTCTTATTAAACCTAAAAATGTTGTTGAGGCTTTGCAGGATGCAGATTGGGTGAATGCAATGCAAGATAAAATTAATCAATTCGAGAGAAGTCAAGTTTGGAATCTAGTTCCAAGACCCAAGGACAGATCAGTTGTTGGCACAAAATAGGTCTTCAGAAACAAACTTGATGAAGATGGAACAGTTACAAGAACAAGGCAAGACTGGTGGTTCAAGGTGCCAAGAAGAGGGTATAGATTATGATGAGATTTATGCTCTAGTTGGAAGACTAGAGGCAATAAGACTCCTCATAGCCTTTGTAGCTCACATGGATTTCACTCTCCATCAGATGGATGTCAAAAGTGCCTTCCTAAATGGCTACTTAAAAGAAGAAGTGTTTGCGAAACAACCTCCAAGGTTTGAGAGCAAGGAATATCCTGAGCATGTGTACAAATTAGAAAAGGCTCTCTATGGACTCAAGCAGGCTCCTAGAGCATGGTATGAACAACTGTTCAAATTTTTGCTTGAACATGGCTACAAAAGAGGTAAAATTGACAGTACCCAATTCTTAAGGGAAAAAGGTAAGGATTTCCTTGTGGTACAAATATATGTTGATAACATAATCTTTGGCGCCACCACTATAAACTAAGTAAGGATTTTGCAAAATTAAAGGGGGAGTGAGTTTGAAATGAGTATGATGGGTGAGCTTAACTTTTTCTTAGGCTTACAGATCAAACAAAGCCCAAATGGAACCATGATCTATCAGAAGAAGTATGCAAAAGAGCTGATCGAAAAGTTTTAAATGGATAAATCAAAGGAAATAGACACCCCCATTGCAACTGCCACTAAAGTAGACATTGATGAACCTGGTTCATCAGTTGATCAAAAGTTGTATAGGGGTATGATTGGTTCACTCTTGTATCTTGCTGCCAGCAAACCTGACATCATTTTCAATGTGTGCTCGATTTCTAACTAATCCAAAAGAGTCTCACTTGACTACTGTCAAGAGGATACTAAGATATTTGAAAGGAACCACTGATCTCTGTCTTTGGTATCCCAAAAGTAGTAATTTCAATCTAGTAGGATATACTGATGCTGATTATGCAAGTTTCCTTGTGGATAGGAAAAACACCTCAGCTATGGCTCACTTTCTTGGTTCATGTCTTGTATCATAGGCCACTAAAAAGCAAATTTCAGTGGCCTTATCTACTGGTGAGGCTGAGTATGTTGCTTCTGCCTCTTGTTGTGCTCAATTGCTACGGATCAAACAGCAGCTAGCAGATTTTTGCATTGAACTTGGTTGCATTCCTGTATTCTGTGATAACACTAGTTCTATAAGTATGAAAAAGAACCCTGTTCATTATAAGACGACTAAGCACATAGATGTTATACACCACTTCCTGAGAGATAACTATGAGAAAGGATTGATCTCCATAGAATTTTGTACTACTGATAAACAAATTGCTGACATCTTCACTAAAGCACTGAGTAGAGAAAACTTTGAGTGGAACAGGTTGGAATTAGGGATGATTAAGATCACCTAATAGGTCCAGCTCAGAATGCACAATGAAAAAAAACAAAAAAATGACAAAAAAAATTGAAAAATGAAAAAAAAAAATTGGCTTGGAATTCTGAACTTGTGTAAACATCCAAATTAATTCTTACTCAACTTCATACTTTTAAGTAGTATACTACTATGACATGTGTTTATATGACTCATTGATCTCTTACAAAAAATTTTCTGTTATGGCATTTGAGACATGTTCAAGATACTTCTAAATGAAGAATCTGGTTTATCAGTATGGGTTCATATGAAAGCTAAGGTATGTTTTCTATACTCAGAACAATTAGAAAGATTAATATCTCAATCATGAGCAGAATTCCTATAATTGTTCAATTCCTAGAAAATCCTATCTGTTAGCATTGAACCGGTTCCGTCTGCCTGGAACTCTTAACCAACACTTTTGCCTAAAATCTAGGGAAGATAAACCGATCATTCAAAATCTAGAATTTCAGGTTGATTAGACCTCTAATTGACCACTGCCAAAAAGTTGTTGTTACCTATTAAATGTGTATTTTTCTTTAAATATACACCATTTCCCCTGCCATCTTCATAATTCCAAACCGTCAAAAATTCTTCTTCACCTTCACTTGCCCTCTTCTCCAAAACTCTAATTCCCAAATTCTCTCAAGAAACCATCGAGGATGAATAACCCACAAGACAATCCTGTAACTCCCCCACCACCCACTCTCTCAAATTCATCCTCACCTCCTCCACCCAGTGCATCTCCAAAACCTAGACTTCGAAGGGTGAAAATGCTTGCTTGAAAGACTGTAGCATCTTGGGGTCTGAGGAAGACATTAAATGAGAAGTTGAAAGCAACCAAGCTCAAAACTCTGACTCCAGCTCTGATTCTGAATCATATCAATCCGCTATTGAGGGGGAAGGACATGGGTCTTCTGACTCTGAAAAGACTCAAGAATCCCCTTCTAAGGTACATTCATCTGTGACTGAAAACCTAGACACTAGGTTTGTTCTGGTTAGAGCCATTAGGGATGTTGAATTTCCTAAGATACGAATGAGTGAAGGTAAAAAGAATTTTGAAAAAGAAAAAGAGAGAGGGTGCATGTGGTGAAGAGAGGGGAAATGGGAAAGAAGCAGTTCCCGCTATCTGTGGGATTGCACAAGAAAGGGTAGAACAGAGTGACATGAAGTTAGGGGGAAGTGGTTCTAGAGAAGCTACTGGGGGGTTGGTTCATCTTACAACATAGAGAAATGAACCTGTTTCATCTACTGAAGAGACCCTAGCAGACCTGTTGAAAAAGGTTGGGGCAAGCTATGATCCAAAGAAATATAGAACTCCCACAACAGAAGCCCCCAATGTTCCTAAACCTTCCAAGAAAAGAAAGGCTTCATCCCCAACACCTACTGCCTCTTCATTACCAAAGGATAGAGCCACAAGAATCAGGGTAAAACATAGTGAAGCTGATCTACAAAGGGCTTTAGCTGAAAGTAAGAAAAAGAAAATGGTTAAAGGAAAGGGAAAGATTGCAGAATCCTCAGAGGCTATTGAGGAAGAGGAGATGGAACTGCTCCATCAAGAAAGGGGTACATCACTGGAGGTTCCAACACCCAAGCCTAAAAAGCCCAAGGCTTCCTCCAAGAAGTCTTCCTTTGTGTCTGAGGCTGTTAAATCTACACTAGCCAAGAGGACAAGATCTGCAGTAAAAATAAACAATCAAAATTTTCTAAAGATTATGACTGGAGTTGAGAAGAAGAAGAAAATGATTCTGAGGAGGAACATGATAAGCTTGCCATGTTTGGCAAAAGAAAGATTTTAAAGGGTAGACTGCTGAAAGATCTGGTGGTACCAGGAATAATGAGATTGGTGGATGCTTTAGCTACTCAGGGATGGAAGGACATGGTCCTTCAGATGGATGGTAGGCTAGCTAGAAATGAGCTAATTGAATATATGGAAAATAATGTTGTTAAGGAAGGTATTGTTAGTACCTGTGAAAGGAGTCCAAGTGCAGTTTGATGGAAAGAAACTGGGAGAGATCCTGGACATACCCTCTGAAGGGTTTGATGACTATACAAGGCAAAGGTGGCCATGCTTGGAATCCCTCCCTACTACTCTTGCAATCACTAGGAGATTTTATGAATCAGAAGATGCGAATGAAGCCACGGCTGTGCAGAAAAGTGAAATGAGTCTTGAGCACAAGGTCTTGTTTGAATTTGTCAATAAGTGTTTATTGCCCAGATAGGAGAGAAGGCACATTGCTAATTACATGGATCTAGTTCTTATGGAGTTCCTAGAGATAGGAAAGCAAATCAACTGGCCTGCCTTCATTATCAAGCTGCTAGACAAGGTCATAAATAGCTACAAGGCTCATGTTACTCCATATGGCTTTATTCTAACCACAGTTCTGGACAGGCTCAATGTGCCTCTGAAAAAATGGGAAATGGCCTCTAGAAAGGATCACTTTGGCATCAATACTCTTCTTGCTTGTGACTATGCAGTCAATGCCATCCTAAATGTACCTGGTTCATCCTAGTTGACACCCATCAATAGCAAAGTTAGGGATCTAGCTCAGGAATGTGCAGCCAATGATGCTAAAATAGCTAGGCTCAAGGCTCGTGTGATTAAAGTGGAATCTGAGATGGATGGTCTCAAAACTAAGCTTGCCAAAGAAAAAGAGAAGAATGATGGAATTCTTCATAACATGATGAATCTTCTCCAAACCCAAACCCAACCCTCTAGTTCCTCCAAGCCTTAGGACTCCTAGCTTTCTCTCCTGAACTTGTTTAGTACCTCAATAACACAGATTAGGGATTTTTCTATCTTTTTTTTACTCATGGTTTGGATGTTTTTCTTTATTTTTGTGGATTGTTGGTGGAAACATATCTCTATCAATGATAACTACTATCTTGCTCTTGTTTAATGATTAATCTGTCTTTGATAGTTTAAATATATTTGCTTGTATACTGATGATTGTACCATGAATGCACTTGCAGTTGCCCTAGTGGCCATGAGTACTTATTAAAATCTGGAAATCACGCTTTATATGAAACTTTTCGATGATACCAAAAGGGGTAAGAGACATTGTGCTTTGCACATTCTGAAATAAGTGATATTTATAACCTAATTAACCTGGTCCTTGATGATAAGTGAATTTTCTAAAGTTAGTATTGATGATTAAGATGAGTTCTTGCAGGTTCCAAATCAGTAAAAAGCACAGAGTTTGTCATCATCAAAAGGGGGAATTTGTTGGCCCAAGAACAGGTAAAGTTTTGAAGATTGACAAAAGAACTCAGTCATGGACTAGGTCCATCTTGTGAAGTACAGTCATGATCAACCTATACTGTGAGATGCACGTAAAGGAGATAAGACCTAGTGATCAAGCAGCAATACTCCAGATCTGATCGAAAAGGTCGCATACTAGATAAGGGGAGAAAGTCGCCTTATATGAAGAGAACACAATCTAGGATGAAGATAGTGTTAGAGTTTGAGATCATCATGAACTCTTCCACGATAGAAGAGCAGCAATTGAGTCCCAATCAAAATCCGATTACTACCCTATTAAATGTCAGTATTGTTCTCTTTTACATGTAATGCACATACGTAGAAGTTAAACTAAATTGAGTGCAAAAGAGCAAGGCGATTTTGCAAGCAATTTATGTGTGATTTAAGTGTGCACTCCTAAAGTTACTTGAACGAGATAGAAGAGCCAGTTCTATTGTGTCTATCTTTTATTCTATTTTAATTGTAGTAGTTGGTTTACAATTTTAACTTTCAGCTTTTATAGAAGCAATTGTATTAGGTACCTAGAGTGTTCAAGTTATAGCGAACTTGAAGTTGTCACAACAGTTGAGGTTGTGTGCCATGATGGGATTAGAGTTAATCCTTAGGTTTATAATGAGTTTTTGTAAATATTGTTTTGGCTCAGTGATTTTAGTAGAAGTTTTGGGAAATCCTACTGAGTAATAGGTCGTGATTTTTTACCTTTTGAGCCACGTGTTTTTCACGTAAAAATCTCTGTATCTTTTATTTTTTGTATTTATTATTCTGCAAACAGTAGTAGTTGGAATGCCTAGAAGAACCAAGTTCTTCTATAGTTCAGATAAGCAAAAATTGGGTACCACACAAATCACCCTCCCCTCTTGTATGGTGTTGATGCTTAAAACATAAGAAAGACTCCAAAGCTAGACTGATGTTATAGGTCTTGTTACTTTAACAGTTTGACTTAGAAATTATGGACCGGAAGGGTAGTGAAAACCAAGTGGCGGACCACTTGTGCCACTTGGTAGAGGAAGGAAGGCCATGTGATGGCCTAGAGATCAATGATGCATTTCTCGATGAGCAGCTACTTTCTGTGTCAATGAGTGATATGTTGTAGTTTGCGGATGTTGCTAATTACCTTGTGACTGGTATTATCCCGTGTGAGCTCTCTTCTTACCAAAGGAAGAAGCTCAAACGAGATAGTTTGAATTTCTATTGGAATGAGCCATATTTGTTCAAGATTTGCACGGATGGTGTGATCCGAAGGTGTGTCCTGGATGAAGAGAAATTGAGTATCTTGGAGGCTTGTCATTCCTCTCCCTATGGTGGCCATCATGGTGGGGTGAGGACTGCTTCCAAAGTTCTGAGTAGTGGGTTTTATTGGCCAACTTTGTACAAAGATGCAAGTGATCTTATGAAGAGGTGTGACGAATGTCAAAGAGCGGGTGGAATTTCAAAAAAATATTAGATGCCTCTCAATACCATTCTTGAGGTTGAAAGTTTTAATGTATGGGGCATTCTTTATGGGCCCATTCATTAGCTCATATGGGAACACCTACCTTCTAGTGGCGGTTGACTATGTTTCAAAATGGATCGAGACCGTGGCTTTGCCCAACAATAAAGCTAGGAGCGTGGTTGCGTTTCTCAAAAAGAGAATTTTAACAAGGTTTGGCCCTCCTCGTGCAATCATAAGTGATGAGGGGTCGCATTTTTGCATTAGAGCTTTTGACACCTTGCTTGCAAAGTATGGTGTCAATCACAAAGTGTCTACTCTTTATCATCCTTAGGCAAGTGGCCAAGTTGAAGTCTCAAACAGGGAAATCAAGAATATTCTATTTAAAACGGTCAATACAAACAGGACTGATTGGTCTATGAAGTTGGATGATACTCTATGGGTGTATAGGACTGCTTATAAAAATCGGTTGGTATATGAGAAAGCTTGCCATTTACCGGTTGAGTTAGATCACAACGCCATGTAGGCCTTGAGGAAGTTGAACCTTGATTGGGATGTAGCTACTTATCTTCGGGTGGAGCAACTCAATGAACTTGACGAATTTAGATTTCATGCCTACTCTAGTTCGCCCATGTATAAGGATAAGATGAAATACCTTCACGACAAGTATACTCAGGGCAAGGAGTTCAAGGTGGGGGATTTGGTGCTCTTATTCAACTCTCGGCTATAGTTGTTCCCGGGAAAGCTTAAGTCAAAATGGAGCAGGCTGTTTGAAGTAGTGTGTGTGACCCTATTTGTTTCTCTTATTTTAAAGAACAAAAGCGGGGAAGTTTTAGAGTGAATGGGCTAGGGTCAAGCATTACTTGAGAAAAATTGATGACCGCCACGTGGTGGGACTTCTTCATCTCAAACGATTTGATGATAACCTCCGTCGTGCCGCGACATTAAATCAGGCGCTTCTTGGGAAGCAACCCATGTGTTTTTCTTCTTGCTTTTATTTGATTTTCTTTATGTTATTGGATTTGTTTTTGGACTAACTGGTTATTAGATGCTACAGGCTTATGTCGATGCAGTGCAGGACATAGTGGAAAAAGTGTTCAGGTCTCTAAAGTTTTTAATGCGGCCGCACTACATTTAGTGCGGACCGTGAAAATATCAACTCTCTAAATTTTGCCACCGCGACCGCAGTCCGCAGTGGACAATTTAGGCCACATTCCATTTTGTGCGGACCGCAATGGTTGCCTTCTCAAACTTTGACACATGCTGTATGGTATGGACCACAGTCGATTTTTGAGGTCCGCACTGGGTTGGTAAGCTAGGCCTCAGGTACTTTTCTATAAATAGGGCCTGAGGTCCCCCTTTACACTTTTCGATCGCTTGACTCTCAGACTCATAAAATCACTGTTCATCTCCCATCTTGCTCATAATTAATTACTTAGAATCGTTAACTTTCAGTTCCTCTCACATATGGTAACATTAAATTCTTGTTTAATTGTTTTAATTTTGTTATTTTCCTTTACTTTTTATTTTCTTGTCTATTATCCTTCTCTCCCCGTATTTTCTTCAATTGGTTAGGTTAGGGTAGTTGATTTCTTGATTATAGTAGAATTAGTTGGTTAAAATCACTGGGCAAACACTTAGGGAACTTTATTAGGTGTAAATATGGACTTAAAATAAAAATCCCATAAATCCTAAGTTAGTGTTGCTTCTGAACACTCAATGTGGACCGCAGTTGATTATATGTGGTCCGCGGTACTTCACTGCGGTCCGCAATGGCATTTTGTGTGGACCGTATTGCTGAGTGTTTGCCTTCTAAAATTTGGGTACTGCGGCCGTATTACATTTTGTGCGGTCCGCATTGGTCCCAATGCGGCCGCACTACATTTTGTGCGGTCTGCAGAGCTAATGTTTAGAGAGTGGGTAGTCTGAACCCCACCTCTATGTGGACCGCTTTGCCATTTTGTGCGGTTCGCATTGCCCTCTGTGCGGCCGCACTCCATTTGGTGCCGTCCACACTGTGTAACTTCTACAACAATCTGCAACCTTTTCCGTTCTGCAACCCTGAACTTAATTGAATCTACTGATACTAACAAAGCATGACTGAACTTGTTTACATACAATGGTGAGACAAAGAGGCAATGGCTCTAAACAACAAGGAAGGGAGGAGTCCTCTCGGGGTGGAAAAGGAAAGAAAAAGATAAAATTGGCCCCTCAGGTCCGGCAACACAGCAAGAACTAAAGAAAAATTATCAAAGCTGCAGACAGGGCCTGTGACCAGTCGGGGAGTGAATATAAGCCCTTCCGGGAGATTTCTTCAGACTCCGTGCCAGAATACATTGAAGACTGGCCAGAGAGGAACAGGCTAAAAGACACTCCTCCACTTTCCCCCACTGACCAGGCATCAGTGAATGTATCTTCTGGGTTGTCTGAAGGCTAAGCTAAAGGTAATGGGGAATACTCTACCTCTCCCACAGCTTCATTATTTGGATAGGCTGCAGTAGGAGAAAATGAGGAAGTAGGAGAAGAAGGAGAAGTAGGAGAAGGGGGTGAACCTCAGGTTGGTGGGGTTGCTAGAACTAGAAAACTGGACGTGTGGAAGGACCGATTTGTCAGTTAGGTAGCTTAACAAAAATTTAGGGAATGGTGGCCGGTGAGGAAGTTAATCCTAGAGAGGAGTTTTGTTGATATAGATTTGCTACCTCACAACCCCAATGTGAGGAGACAGTTTAGGGAGAGAGTTGGCTGGGAGCACTCTTTGGCTGAATGTGTAGATGCCAACGAGAACTTGGTCAAGGAATTCTACACCAACGTTTGCCCACATCAAAAAAGGCACCAAGGTGACCAAGGTGCGTAACCTGAAAGTGTTGTTTGACGGGAAGACAATAAATGATTACCTAGGCTTCGATGAGGAGGATGAGACACTATATATGGCAAAGATAGAATTGGGCGAGGAGGTCCGTCCCTGGTTGGCATAGTATCTGGCAATCCCATGTACTACCCCCGATTGGTTAGATGCGGGCATAAAGATTTTGAGGAGGAGTTTGAACTTCGAGGCAAAAGGGTGGGAATCATTTGTGTGCAGCAGATTGGACCCCTCTACTCATGACAACTCCCTCCCTCTTCACCAGGCAATTTTGGTGGCGTCGATCGTGGAAGGGTACCCGATAAATGTCAGGAATGTAATGTCTCGGGTAATCACAGTTGTAGGCAGTGAGAATGATAGAACTTACCATTTCCCCAGCTTCTTGACTATGTGCTTCAGGGACCTCAAGGTTGAGAAGAGGCCATTTTATATCATGGTCAAGGCAAAGGCCCCATTCTCCTGGTATAGCATGCAGGGCGATGACAACCCGAAGAGCAAGAACTTCAAGGGAACAGACACTGCTCCAACTGGCTAGTCTTAAGATCCAGTTGTGGTAGTGACTCTTACTCAGCCTGCCTCCACCTCCACAGACATTCCTACTTGCCCATCCACTTCAGCAAATCCTGAGATTTCCTCTTTCCGAGCCTACCCAGTGACTGCTCACCGACTAAGCTAGGCTCTTCTCAGCATCAACAATCGGATGCAAACATCTTCATCCAAGTTGTCTATCCTCACTACTACAGTGGAAGCTTAGTCGGCACCTCCACCTCTGCAGGTCTCGCAGTCTATTGAGGATACCCTCAAGGAGATTCTGGTCAACCAGACAAAAATCTTTGACAACCAGAAAGTGCTCACTGATGCTGTTGATTCACATAGCAAGGCTCTCAAGGAGCTTGCTAAGGAGAACAAGAAGTTGAGAAAGACGTGAGCCTCCAAGGAGTTCATAAAGGAGCAGAGGATTGATGTTGACAGGTTGAAGGCAGATTTATTGCTTCATGACCCTATACCAGCAGCTCATCCCCATCTAGAGCAGTCTTAGAGGTATCCCAAGAGGAAGAGGATGATTAATCGAGCGGACGATACACTCATTCAGTTGGCAGTCCCACCGGAGGCCTCCTCCAATCAGCCATAGGATGCAGCTCAAGAGCCTTCCAGGTCCATGCCCAGGTCCCAGCAGCAGAGCAGCAGGCCATAGGGAACCAGTTTGAGGTTCCTGAGCATATTGAGGACCCAGGGACCACTCAGGAGCCCATGCAGACAAATGAGTCAAAGGGAGTCTCTATATGCTTTTTCCTTATCTTTTTTGTGCTTATTTGGTTTAGTTGGCATTGGGGACAATGCCAGCTTTCATTTGATAGGGTAGGCCCTACTTTTGTGGATTTAGATGATTGTATATATATTTGACAGTTTTTATGCTTTCTTTATTTTTCATCTTTGGTTTGTATATAATTTTAACATTTTGTTACATTTCTCATACTTTTATTTTAATTTGGGTTTGTATATAAAGTTATGTTACATTGTACATATTCATCTCATCTAATGTATATTCAATTAAATCCCCTCTCGTACATATACATTTTACTTTCTGCAATTTTTCATTCTTAGCTTCTTATTTATGTTCGTAGCTTCTTGTTTTAAACGCTTGCAATAAGCCTTTGGTTTTCTTAATACCACGGCTCTTTCCAAAGGTGGATTTTGTTTGAACCAAGTGGCTCTTCCCAATGATGGATGGCGTGACAACTTTCTTAAGGGTTTGAGTCCATTTTTTTCTTTTCTTTTTGCTTTTTAGTAGTTAGTGGTTAAGGGTGCGTCAAACAAAGCTTCACTTGGGCCTAGCACATTTGCCTTTGATCTTATAGTCAAAAATAAATTGTTGTGTTTAGGATGGTAAAAGTCATGACCTTGAGACTCTTGTGTTGACCGATAACCATCAAGTGATTTTTTGAAACCATTGTGTGCTAAAATCGTATCTAAGGTCGTTGTGGGCCCCCGACTCTTTTTCTTTAGTGATCCCATAGCATGTGTGGTGAGAAATTGTATTGCAAGCCCAAGTCTTGAGCCATTGGTCTAGAACTTGCCCTGAATATTTGTTGAGGCAAAATACTAAGTGAATTTTAACCTAAGACTGGATTATAGGCTCTCCTTGGTCCAAATGATAGCTTGAATGCATCCATAGCCTACCAAAGATAAAAATCCCTAATCAACCCTTTTGAGCCTTAAACCTTTTTCCATCAAGAACCTTGATACACGCCTTTACCCATTCTAAAAGATACCCTCTCTTGGCAAAAGTATAAATTTGGTGGGAGATACGAGGATTGCAACAAAGTGGTAAAAAGGTACAAAAATAAAGAAAAAGGAAAGGCAATGAAAAAGAAAGAAAAGCAAAAAGACAAAAAAAAAAAAAGAATACTCAATGTGGAAATGAATAAAAGGGATTCAAGAAAAGCAAAGAATGAAAGATGTGGAAAATTGAGAAATGAGAAAAGATTTGAAATGTATAAGAAAGAGTGACAGTGTGTCTCTCTAACCCCTTGAAAGAAGTGAAAAGACTCAAAAATTCAAGTGAATTTGTGCCACAATAAAACCAAAAAAAAGCGCTTAAGGGAAGATGGAACCTATTTAGACCAAACATTGCCTACCCAGAACCAAAATCCTTCACTATGTCTCCACACAAGCCCTATATAATCTCTAGTTAAATGAAGCTTACATTAGTGGTGACTCACATAAGGGNTTTTGTTTGAACCAAGTGGCTCTTCCCAATGATGGATGGCGTGACAACTTTCTTAAGGGTTTGAGTCCATTTTTTTCTTTTCTTTTTGCTTTTTAGTAGTTAGTGGTTAAGGGTGCGTCAAACAAAGCTTCACTTGGGCCTAGCACATTTGCCTTTGATCTTATAGTCAAAAATAAATTGTTGTGTTTAGGATGGTAAAAGTCATGACCTTGAGACTCTTGTGTTGACCGATAACCATCAAGTGATTTTTTGAAACCATTGTGTGCTAAAATCGTATCTAAGGTCGTTGTGGGCCCCCGACTCTTTTTCTTTAGTGATCCCATAGCATGTGTGGTGAGAAATTGTATTGCAAGCCCAAGTCTTGAGCCATTGGTCTAGAACTTGCCCTGAATATTTGTTGAGGCAAAATACTAAGTGAATTTTAACCTAAGACTGGATTATAGGCTCTCCTTGGTCCAAATGATAGCTTGAATGCATCCATAGCCTACCAAAGATAAAAATCCCTAATCAACCCTTTTGAGCCTTAAACCTTTTTCCATCAAGAACCTTGATACACGCCTTTACCCATTCTAAAAGATACCCTCTCTTGGCAAAAGTATAAATTTGGTGGGAGATACGAGGATTGCAACAAAGTGGTAAAAAGGTACAAAAATAAAGAAAAAGGAAAGGCAATGAAAAAGAAAGAAAAGCAAAAAGACAAAAAAAAAAAAGAATACTCAATGTGGAAATGAATAAAAGGGATTCAAGAAAAGCAAAGAATGAAAGATGTGGAAAATTGAGAAATGAGAAAAGATTTGAAATGTATAAGAAAGAGTGACAGTGTGTCTCTCTAACCCCTTGAAAGAAGTGAAAAGACTCAAAAATTCAAGTGAATTTGTGCCACAATAAAACCAAAAAAAAGCGCTTAAGGGAAGATGGAACCTATTTAGACCAAACATTGCCTACCCAGAACCAAAATCCTTCACTATGTCTCCACACAAGCCCTATATAATCTCTAGTTAAATGAAGCTTACATTAGTGGTGACTCACATAAGGGGAAAGCATATGTTACTTAGAGCTGGACTTATGACTTTTTCGTTT
Organism: Nicotiana glauca; assembly: GCA_026770625.1. Lineage (NCBI taxonomy): Eukaryota > Viridiplantae > Streptophyta > Magnoliopsida > Solanales > Solanaceae > Nicotiana > Nicotiana glauca. Next base: position 4,339 of record MU759141.1, on the reverse strand, counting down.
TGAGAGATGAGTGAATTCCCATTAACCTCGTTATGATTGCCATTTTTCTAAAGGTGAGATTTGATTAGGAAAAGCTGAGGATATATGAGTTTGGGTTCCACAATAACTAAAGTAGTAGAAAGAGCTCTTTGATGTGTTGAGTCAACTCTTCATGCTTTTGTGCCGCACTTAATCCATGATTTTTAAAAGAGTAAATGTTGTTAATGATTCATTTGTATTGAGGGCAATTGTTAGTCCCAAGTGATGCTAGATGAGGTCACTTTAAGATAGCTGAATTTTCTTGGATTTTCTCTTAAGATGTGGGTCTTATTTTGTTTTCTTGAGGACAGGCAAAAGCTTAAGTTTGGGGGAGTTGATAACTAGGGATTTTGATACATTTTATACTACTTCTTTGCTTATGTTTTGATTAGAAATTTGTACAATATAGTCCCAACAGGCTCACAAGTTGTGCTTGCTTGCAGGTTTGATCAACAAAGTGACAAGATGTCAAAGATCAGCTCAAAAAAGAGTGAAACTTACACAAGTACCAAGACAAGACAAAGCTCAAGCAAAGTAGGCCCAATGCGGCTGCACACCATTCTCTGCGATCCTCACTAGTGAGGTTCAGAGAAGGTGATTTCCAGGCCAACAAGCAATGCGGTCGCATGAGATTTAATGCGGCCCGCATTGGAGTCACTATTGCCGCACTCGATTTAGTGCGGTCCACAGAACCAAAGATCAGAGAGGTGCCAGTTTGGAGATTGAAGCCAATGCGGTTCGCGCTCCATTTCATGTGGACCGCAGTAGAAGCCACCGCGGCAGCACTCGATTCTGTGCGATCCGCATTACCTGCATTCAGAGAGATAGAATTTTATGTTAAAAGCCCTAGTGCAATCGCACGTGATTTTGTGCGGTCCGTACTAACCCCGCAGGGGTATTTTTGTCACAATTTTTTAGCTTAGAATAAATAGCTTCTTTTCCATTTTTAGGGCAGGCAGATAGTTAGCACTGAAGGCTGCGCTTGTGGCTTCGAATATTTTAGTTGTTTTGACTAATTTTAGCTGTGTTTCAACATTGAATCTTAAAGTTTAATTTAACAATTAATTAATATGAGTTTTTCTTCATCTATTTCTTTGTTTTCTTCTCTAGTTATGAGTAGCTAGACCCATAAGCTAAGGTTGTGGCTCAACCCTAGTGTGGGTAATTGACAGGTCTTGTGTTTTAAGGCTAGATTGACAATCACTGTTTGATATTTGGGCTAATTTCATATTTAATTACTGAATTAGTGGTTGCAAACACTAGTTTATGTTTAGTTGATTTTGGGTTTGTCACACCTCTATTTTACATGGCTTTTACTACACCGTGAAGGGTATAATAAAAAGAAAAGAGTTTTTCCAATTAAAGGACGGTCGGAACGGGATTAGTTATTTAGAAATTTCAGAGTCGCCACTTGAGAATATAATGGTGTCTCAAGTCACCGAATTAATCCCGAACC
>MDKF010898138.1:0-28875 GCA_026770625.1 Nicotiana glauca | reverse complement strand
ACCCTGAAAATAATCCAAATACAGAAAAACAACAAAACAGACTACCAAGACTCCTTCCTGACGGGAAGAGGAGTTACTTCCCAGTTGTTGAGCGAGGTATCTGGACCAATCAGCTGAACACTTGCACGGTCAGGGCTCTCACCAACTTGAACCATATTGATCCCATAGAACATCTCTTTGAGACCCTGGCAAACTTCACCAATGTCATCTTGAGTAGAAAGATTTTGGACTTCTTCAAATTGTGGCTGGACAAAAGAGTAGGCAATGTGAGGAATTGGTTTTGACAATTTCCAACCATTCTTTTTGCGGGCCTTGGCTCTGTTAATGTCAGCAGATGTTGGTTTAAAACCCAAGCCAAAGGTATCTTTCTTCGCCAAGGGAGCAATGGGGTTTACAATTCTTTGCAGAAATGATCCTAATCCTTTTCCTGGTTTATAGCCGTTCCTCAACATCAGTGAAGCTACCATCATAGATGTGGCTAAAAGATGGGAATGCAGAATTGGTTTTCCTTGTTATACTTGGTCTACCTCAATCACCTCAAATGTCTGATATGTGAGAGATTCACATCCTTCCTTGGCCTCGATACATGGAATGGACGGGTCATTATAGATGGACGAGTCATCCTCCCTATGAACAACAATTTCTTGCCTGTCATATTCGAATTTAACCATTTGATGTAGGGTGGATGGTATAGCTCTGGCCATATGGATCCACGGCCTTCCCAGAAGAAAATTATAGGAGGTTTTCATATCCAACACTTGAAAGACAATGTTAAAATCAACTGGTCCAATTGTCATGGTGAGTTCGATTTCCCCAATAGTATCTCTCTTTGAACCATCAAAAGCTCTGATGCTGACACTACTAGTCCGAATTCTGTTAGTGTCAATGTTCAGTTGTTGTAGAATAGAAAGAGGGCATACATATACACTTGAGCCTCCGTCAATCATGACCCCTTTTACGTAATGCCCTTCACATTTGACCATAAGATGCAAAGCCCAGCCCCTTCCTTAGGCAAATCATCATCGCTGGAAGAAATTTTGTTCACCTCAAAGAATCTTTCAGCCATTTTTTCTAGCTGATTCACTGTTGTCTTTTCTGAGACATATGCCTCGTTCAAAGTTTTGATCAACACACGGCGATGTTCTTCCGAGTGCAAAAGCAGAGATAACAAAGATATCTGAGCAGGGGTTTTCCTTAGTTGATCAATAATTGAGTAGTCTTGCATTTTCATCTTCTTAAGGAATTCTTCTGCTTCTTTTTCTGAAATGGTTTCTTTCACTGGAAAGTGATTTTTCTTGGCTTGCTTAGCTTTTCTCAACTCCTCTGGCAAGTAGCACCTTCCAGAGTGGGCTAAGCCTCCCATTTCATCTGTTTCTTCCACTATCTCTTTTCCTTTGTATGTTATGACAATCTTGTTATAGTTCCAGGGAATAGCTTTTGTGTTTGACACTAGAAGTTGTGCAACGGGTCGGATCACAACTGGCTCTGTTATATTTCTCAAAGCATTATTAGAACAATCTTTTGAATTCCCCCAGGGATATAAATTTTTGGCCCACCCAATTGAACCTCAATCTTTTTTGTGCTTCCAAGGACATAGAGAATCATTTTTTCAGAACCTGCCAAGTTTGAACTAGAATTCGCACCTTTCACAATCAGCGGTGCCAATTGCGGCGGGCTTACTATCACTTTTGGCTCTGGCCCTATGGCTCCAACAATCATCTCTGTCTTGCCAGATTGCTTATAATCACGATCATCACAAATCATCCCAATAAAATATGTATTACCATGAGCTGGGAGCGGATTGTTCGTGATATTAGGAGTGTCTTCATTGTTTGTCACCACAATTGCCTTTGCTTCAATCAAATTTTCAATGGCTTTCTTTAATGTCCAACAATTTTTGGTACTATGACCTTGGGTGTTAGAATGATACTCACATCTCGCGTTGGAGTCAAAACCTTTTGAATTTGGATTCACATAACGTGGCATGATAGGTTCAATCAATTTTAACTGCATCAACTTCTGAAATACGCTTGTATACGATTCTCCAATTGGGGTGAACTCTTTCTTTGGCTCCTGTTCTCTCACATATTCCTGTCTGGGACGAGGATTATATGGCGCCTGAAATTTTTTTCGGAGTTGACAGAAGCCTTGTGGAATCGATGCTCGCCATTGTTGGTGATTGGGAGGCCTAGCATAAGCCTGAGAATTAAACACTGTGTATTGTTGTGAGGGAAATGAGTATCGAGGACCCTGAGGCGGATAATAATGTTGAGGAGAATCGGATTGTCCTTGTTGGAATTGCACGTATGAAGGGAGTATTCCTCTTTGAACTTCCCCGAATCCAGATGCCATCATGGACCCTTCCTCCTTCTTTTTCCGATTTCCGAAACTGCCTGACCCGCTTTGAATTGCTTGCGTGGTCGCTTTAAGGGCTGCCTGACTCACCATTTTTCCCGACTTCATGCCATTCTCAACTATTTCCCCAATCTTAATCGCCTCAGCAAAAGGCTTACCAATGGCGGCCAACATATAATGGAGGTAATCAGGATCCTGAGCTTGGAGAAAGTAGTCAATCATTTCTGCCTCTTTCATTGGTGGTTTGACCCTAGCAGCCTGCTCTCTCCACTTGATTGCATATTCTCTGAAGCTTTCCGCTGGTTTCTTCTTTATGTTGACAAGAGAGGAGCGGTCTGGCACTATATCAATATTGTACTGAAATTGTTGGACAAAATCTTGAGCCATGTCATTCCAAACGTGCCAGTGAGAGATGTCTTGATCTATGAACCACTCTGAAGCAATGCCTGTCAAACTTTCCCCAAAATAAGCCATGAGTAATTCTTCTTTGCCCCCTGCTCCCCTCAATTGGTTGCAGTATCTCTTCAAGTGGGCCACAGGATCACCGTGACCATCATATTTGTCAAACTTAGGGGTCTTGAATCCAGGTGGCAAATGAACATGGGGAAACATGCATAAATCATTGAACGAAACACTCTTGTGTCCTCCCAAACCTTGTATGTTTCTCATGGTTTGTTCCAAACTCTTCATTTTTCTGGTCATTTCCTCTTGTTCCATACTCTTGTTGGGCTTTTCGATCTCGACTGGGAACGTATTCTGAGGAGTATGCTTGTATGAATCTGGAACCTTGAAAGTCAGTTCTGGAGAGTAATGTTGGGTATCATGATCATTCAATTGTGGATCATTGTTGAGCTTTTGAGCGAGAGCCGGTTGAGGAGCGGTGAAAGTAGGGACAATGGGTACAGTATGTGGATCATTTCTGAAGGGTGCGGCTGGAGGACGTGAAATGGAGGTACTGGGGATATTGGGGAGGTTAATGCTTGGACTGAATCCAGGTTGGTACAATGGGTTACTTATTATGGATATTGGCACTTGATTTGCAACTGACACATTATGAAGATTATCCGAAGGCCCCAGGGGTAGTGAGGGCGGTGCCTGTCCATTCACCCAGGCCTGGTACATATCTGCCAATTGTTGTTTCAACACTCTTACTTCTTCAGCCAGTCCCGAACCTTGTTCGACCAATTGTCCACGAACTTCATCATTATCTGACTCATTCTCACTGTTGTTTCCCATTCTACTTTTTCCTTTTGACCTCGTGTTGTAAGGGTGAGTCGCCAGTTTAAACCACAAACCAACCACCTCTGTTTAACCTTATCTTTTAATAAAATGACAAACAACAAACGTGTTAGAGTTAGGCATTTTGCAGATATTAATCACACATTGTATGTCATGCACCTAATGCCATTTTCATTTCTAGAATGAGTTTGGAAGGCTTCATGCTTCATCCCGGCTTATTAGTTGATTAGTTTATTTACATCTTGAATTTGATTCCCCTCTTTTTTTTTTTTTTATATATAGATTAATTATGGCTATGATCGCATCCGATGAGGATTGCCTACGTATCATGACGCCGCATGAATCAGACCATTACGTAGTTCAAAAGGTAAATGCGAAAAACAAAAGAGCGATTTTTGGGGTTTTCAAATTTTTATTAATACTGAATGACAAAAAGACCTAAAAACATATTTTTCTAAAACTCTAAAGCTCGGGACATGCCTTTTCTAGGAAATTTAAAAAAAACAGACTCGAAACATACATTCTAATAAATGAAAATACAGACTCGAAAAGGAAATATAATCATGAAAACATCAATGCGTCCAACCCTGCCCTTGGAACACCTCCAGGCCTTGCAGCGGGCCTACTTGCTATGTCATCTTGGAGCCAATAGAGTTCTTCCATTATCTGCCGGACGAAGATCATTACCGTGGCAAAAAACATGGATCTTGTCATGTCTTCACACGCTCTGCACTTCATTGCGATGTAGTTATCAATCCTTTTGACCCTATCTCTTATAATGCCCTTTTCTCGCAGCAGGCGATCGATCTGTTGGGATCTAGCCTAAAAGACCAGGGTGGCAGTGTGATTTTGCTCTTGCAAGTGATGCAGATCTTCTTCCAATCAGTCCATCATGGTGTAACAATGTTCCCTCTCAGTTTTGAATTTCTTAGCTTGTTTAGTTATTTCACCTTCGAGGTTGCCAATTGTCGTTTCCCAACCTGCGGCCCCTCTTTCATATCTTTCTTTCATCTGTTGAATGAAAGCTGCACGCCCTTCGGCACTTTTAGTCAATCTCTTTTGTGCCTTTGCCAGTTCAGACTCAGCTTTCTGGAGGCCATCTTCATAGTCACGCACCTTTTGAGTAAGGTTATAAATGAGCCTTTCATCTTTCCTGCTTCGGCCCGGATTCTTAGCTGCTATTTTTAGCTGTCGAACCTGGGCCCTGAGAGCCTCATTTTCTTGAACCAATCTTCTTCTCTCACCCTCGACCTCTTGTGCCTGCAAATCATTGCTGAAGGTGACATTTCTCAACTCTTCTCTCAGATCGTGGATGGTGGCCCGATATTCTTTTTCCTTTTCCCCCCAAGCTAACCTTTCTTGAATTTTGTCATCAAAAGCTTGAACGTGGGGCCTTTTGACAGACCTCACAGGTTCGGGCTCGGGCTCCGATTCATTGTACATATGAAAGCTTCTTTCAAACCAAGCGGCATAATTGGGATCAACTTCGCCTTTAGTCGGGTCTGGTACCAGGGTGTTACTTTTTAGATACCGACAACAGTGCCAATCTCTTTGCACTAAAGCCTCGGGTATCGTTGCCTCCGGATGTAGTTCAATGACCTGAGTGCTTAGGTCTGCCTCCTCAGGTATCACCTGATATCTTCCAAGTTGTCTCAGAACTCTTTGTGGAGCATATGGTTGTATACTTCTTGCTCCCATCAACATTAAGTAGCCTTTCGAAGCAGTCATGTAGATGATTTCTGTTATTGGGAGCCACCCTATGGTCCATTCAACTTGATCTGCTCTCAATTTTCTCAAATGGGAAACCCATGCTTCAAACCCCTCTGGTGGTTTGTAATCTTCAACCCTTTCCTCATATTTCTTGATGAAATTGTTCCCATCTGAAGCGTATCTTAGGAACATAGGATGACGGCGAAGGTGTTCGATCATCCACATCTGAAGGAGAATGCTGCAGCCTTCGAAAAGCTGACCCCCAATTTCGCATAAAGTTAATGCCCGGTAAATGTTCGCCAGCATTAATGGGACAAGAGTGTGATCTTTTTTGTCGATGAGAACCTGCACGATCCTAGCCATACGAATATCTATTGTACCTTCAGAATTCGGAAACACCATGATTCCTAGAAATGCCACAATGAAAGCAAATCGTCGGTGAATCTCCCATATGATTTTGTTAACCCGGGAGAAGGTGTTAGGTATTTCCGGATTCCGTAATTCTAGCACGGTCGCTCAACTGTCATATTTGGCTTAATTATCTTATTTTAAACAGTTATGAACCTATGTGCAAATTTTAACTTCTAACCGCTTTTATTATTATTTTTAAATAGAATTGCAATGTCGTGAAAACACGTGTCGAACCACGTCACATCAATGTACCCGTGGTTATTGACACATTTCGACTCCATTGAGATTTAGATTTGGGTCACATAAATGTGCACCCGAGTTTAGGGAGGTAACGTTATTAAAGTGCATGCCTAAAGAGACTAACACGTTTTTATCTTCGGGGAAGGCCGTAAAATTCGCCAAACAGCCCGTCCCGAAGTCTAAGTATTTCTAGTTAAGCATTCAATGAGGGCCCCACAATTTGTGCGTTTTGTTTGGCGAGGCTCGTCTCATTTTTATTAAAGGCAAACCTAAGAGCAACTGCGATTCTCTACTTTATTTGTCTCTAAAAAAAGAGAAATCCTAATTTATTCACTGAGATTATCCAGAGTCATTATAATCGGGTTACATGAAATGCAACCCCCCCCCCCTCGAATTTTGAGAATTAGGCATCGTAACTAAGTCACTGGAACCGTACCCATAATCACGATAATGATTTAACTATGCGAACTACGAAATTAAAAGTTACTCTCATACTGCCTTCGTGATTTTGGACAGGGACGATCTATTATTTCTTGGAAAACTTACAGACCATGTAAAGATATGCCATTATAATTAAATAAAAAGAGGTTTATCTTTCAAGAAAAGATCAATGGCACTTATGTTTTTTTCTTCAAGTTAGTGAACGACTCTTAATCAATTTCTATGATTCTTTAATCAACATTTCCCTCTTACATTCTTACATTGTAATATACCAACAATGATAGAAGATGAGAAAACTAATTAAACCAAGGAAAATCAGATTCAGAAAATCAAACAACTGGGAATTAATTTATAAATACACCATAACCATTATATCACCACATAAACACATGTAAAATAAAACTCATCTTAGCAACATACAAAATAATATCAAAATGCTAGGATTAGAGAAAATGAACCTGTATTTTATACGAATTGAATGAAGCAGCAATTACAACCGAATATCGACACGGCTTCAAACAAATATTTACAGCAGCGTCGAGTTTCAGCAGCTCAAACTCGCCGGAAAAATGGACAGCGACAACCATAGACCGGAACCAACATACGACAACCTCGAGTCGGCACCTCTAATCTGCCATGTTTTGGACGATGTTTTCCATACTTCCTCGCCTCTCGTACAACAAAATCTTTGAGAGCCAACAACTTTCGAATCTGAAAATGCCTAGGATGGTTGGAAGAGATCTTGTGCAAGTTTGGACTGTGGGAGACGAGGGTCGTTCTTTAGAGACGACAGTGAAATGGTCGTTTGGACAGGGACTGACGAGTTAGAGGTTGGTATTTTGGCGGAGGCAGCTGGTCGACGATGGCTGGGGTCGTGACAGTGGTCGACGAGACAACAACTGTTTGGGACGACGGAGATGCTGGAACGAAGAAGAAGATGAAGCATAAGTTAGTGTTCGATGGACTGGTCGTGACTGGTGGTTTGACGATGGGTATGGCTGGGCTATTGCTGCTGGCGTTTGACTGGTCTTTCGAGGGTAGTTTAGTTTCTTGGTGATGAAGAAGGCGATGAAGCTGAGGGTCGTTTGGACAGTTGAAGCAGCGAAGGAGATGGTGGTTCGTTGTTGGTGGACTGGTTGGAGGGCTACTGGCGGCGTGGTGGAGCTGGTCCAGCTGGTGGTCGACAATAGGGAAGGGGTGTTGGTTTCCTAGGATTTTTTGTGTAAAGAAGATAAAGAAGGTCTTTCAATGTGTCTGTGATGTCCCAAAATGTGTATCCCCTCCTCTCCTTGAATGTGTAACGTTGGCCCCCATCCCCTGCGGCTGAATAGTTAGTAGTGTATTTATATGTCTAGGTTAGTTTAGGGTTTTAGGGTAGTGGGCTTGGTTTTGGATATTGGGCTTTGGTTGTTATGGGCTAGGTCCGAATTTTGGGCCTAAAAATGGGTCGTTTGAACCCAAATGTTATTCTTTCCCTGCAACCGAGAATAAAAATACGATCTTATTTAATTAATCCTACGTAGGAAAAATAACTATTAAAATGAGACTGACAATTGAAATAAAACTATTTTGGGTATTTTTTTAAGTTTAAAATGACTACAAAATGTTAATGAAACTATTTTTGTAATTTTTTGTTTTCTTGTAATAAAATAAAGTAAAATAGTAAAAATTAGTTGAAATGGAAATATTAGGCCTAAACTAAATATTTACATGCTAAAATGGATAAAATTACGGGGAGGGTCAAAAATTACATGTCAACATCCTCTTGGCCTGGACCTTTCTAGACACGACATGGGCCTTAATGAACAAATTTGCGAGCATTTAAAAACAATCTATTGAATGTTCGGGTAAGAGTGAATACCATGTCAAGGCCTCCTTCACGAGAGTTTCTCCAAAAAAATTCAGCAGAGTCGACTTGATTATGTTAAGGCAAATTGTTCTATTTCACCGTTGTTGTATTAATTGTGATGTGCTCTTGAGGGTCCAAAGTTCCATCGTACTTTGGTATGTTCGGCATATTGAACCTCTTTTGAATTAACTCCGGTGCTGCGCTCGATTTGAATGAAAACTGAGTATACTTTTTCAAATACGGACCCTTCAAAACTGGCAGTGCATCGGGAATCTAATCCATTAGGGCATGAAATTCCATTACATTCTGATCTATCCTCGCAAACATTTCCCTAATAAATATCATGAGCTCGGTTTTGAATGGGGCATGATTGTTATCGTTACTAGATCCGTTACTGATCCCCCCAGTACCGTCGGAACCGACCAAACCCCTCAAGGTGTTGTTCTCAACTCTTTGAACCGCTTGATTTACGGAAGCGCCAAGAAGACCATAGCTCTTCCGTTTGCATTGTTGGAAGCGCCTAGCAAGGCTTGTTTCAACTTCATCATCACCGGATCCTGTCTTGAAAGGTGACCCATTAAGGTATGATGTTTCTCTCTTAGGATTTTAACCGTTTCTGCAATGTTCTCCTCTTTCGCATCATCGGGAGTGGGCTCTCGTATATGTTGGGGTTACTATCCCCCACGAACTGAGATTGTATCATCCCCTTCGTTACGAGTGTCGCTTATTGGATCATCATGTTGAGTCAGATTTTCGTGTGCCTCAACATTGTGTGTGATGCTGACACCGTTAGCCACTATTTTCATTTTCTTGCTAAGAAACAAAGAATCAAACGAGTTAGTAATAAACGCAAGGATCAATTCAATCACCCAAATGTATAAGCCCCACGGTGGGCGCCAGACTGTTTAACCGTAAAACGGTACAGTTAAATTTGTTACGTATTTTATAGACAAGCGAACTAATTTGATCCATAAATAATAACTAAATTAGATTAAAAATAAGACTTAGTGGTTGAAATCGAAGGAAATGACAAGCTTAGTTCTGGGAGTAATGTCTCCGAGGACAGAAATAAGAACCATATAAAAGAACAAATAAAATGATTTTACTAGAGGTTGAGAAAATAATATAACATAAGTTTTGTCAAGAATTTTGTTGTCCCCTACAATGGTTGTTCAACCTACTATTTATAGTTATACCTAGGGAAACAAGATCCTAGAATCAAGCCCACCCTCTTAAATGACAATAAAGTGGGCCATTGATAAATATGTAATGGCAAGCTATGAATATTAATATTCTCTACAACGGCTTTCCATTTAATGCCAGAAAATATTCTTCATTAAGTACTATTTGAGGGCAAATATTCGATCTGCTCATGTTGATCGTGTCCTCTTTTGGATTTTTATTCGATGCCAATTATAATTGTTGTTCGCGGTACGGGTTATTATTCAATTTATTTTCTCTATGTCTTCAATTCCACGTGCCTCACTACCATTTCATCATCTAATATAAATTTTACCCTATAAAGTCATATGATAGAGGGAGTACCACTATTCTGCTTTGTGGAATAATCCACCTTTCGTTTTATTTTGTTTGACCTCGTAATAAATGGTTAATATGTGCTAACCATTTGTTGATATTTTCAAAACTCAAAATGATCCTGCATATTTCAAATTGGCATGACATCTCGAAGGATTGGCCTAAAGCCAAGCAAGTACTATAACTCACATGTTGAGAAGTGCGATTAAAGCATTGTTGAATTGTGTGGTCAATTCAAACGATAAACTATTAGGAAATTAAGTATTTTTACATATTTATTTATATGACTTGTAAACGATTTATCACATGTGAAAGCAACATTTTTAAGGGTCAGCAACTTTGGGAATTAAGTAGATATGACTTTTTAATATTGTTTACCTTGAAAATGGTAACTACAATTATATTTGACTTTATGGTTCTAAAAATACGTGATTTATCTTAACACTAGTTGTTAGGCAATAGATTCTAAGTGTGAATGAAGAAAATAAGAAATCAAACCAATAGGTTCAAAAACTGGGCCTCGAGCTAGCTGGAGCAGGGCCTCGAGGTCTAGATGGAACTAATAGCTATGAACGATCGATGAAGAATCTATGATAATGAGGGCCTTAAAGATGGCCTTTTATGGCTAGTAATGAGTAATAAATGAAGAACAATAAAATAACAATGAATGAGCAATGAAAGAATAAGCAATAAATGCAAAGAGCAATAGGGTTAAGAGAGTAGAGAATGTTGTATTGTATTCAATAATGTTGTCTAATGATCCGGATCAATTAAAAGATGGCAAAGGCTCCCTTTATATTGGGGGAGGAAAAATCCCAACATAGTACATGTCTAATAATGATGGAAAGGGACTGTTGGTACAACTATATAATGACTTAGTACAGATTGGTACTATTCTTGCAGACCTGGTCAGCTCTTAGCCACGTGTGCTTGGGAACTTTCCTGCCTTTCCATGACGGTCACCGATTTGAATTGCTCCGAGATTGACCTTCGATGTACTTCCTCGAGAGACGCACCTCAGGGTCGTACTTCAAACTCTGCTCCAAGTTCCTCGAGGTCGGGCATGGAATGCTATAATAACTCCAAAGTTGAACTCTTCCAATTTTGGCCGTATACAGATAATCCCCGCGTTTCTTGGAATGAAATGATAAGAAACGACCTTGAATTCTTGCCTCCTCAATATCCTCATTATGACATCACCCACGTGAGGTCATTAAATGTGGCGACAGAAAAGCTGCGCAATGGTCTTGTCAACACGGCTCTTGAAAAGCCCACGAAACGCCATTGGTCTCCCTTTCAACTCCTCCAATTTACTTAAATACTCCAATTCCCTATCTTTCAAACCTTTGCAACATCTTCATATTTTCAAAAAATTTTGTTAACAATTCCCTGCATTTTACCCTTCTTCTACGTTCACTTCTTCACTATTCTGCTTTGAAACTTCGTTAATACTATGGACAGAACATCAAAAACGGTACCCCAAAAAGGGAAAGCCTCTTATTCATCACGCTCGTCCAGGAGCAAAAGGGTAGTTCCTCCCAGCGTTGAGGAGTGAATTTCGGGGGTCCTTCGATACGTCCTCCAATCTCAAAGTTGACAAACCTTCTTCGACACCGGACCAATGCGAGCCCATGTCTTGGTATGTTAGTTTAATAACTAATATAAAGAGGGTGAAAATAGATTGCCATTGGGGAAAGGCGGTACACATAGAGATTCCTTCTTCGGAAGAGGATATAACTACACATAAACCTGGTTTCCTCGGCGTGTATACGTATCCTTTTACTTTAGGCCCTGTAGATCCTTCTTCTCCATCGATAGATCCGGTGTTCCTCAATTTTTTCCGAGAGTATCAAGTGACACTTGGTCAAATTTACCTTTTTTTGGAGAATTGTCTATTTAATTAGACATTTTTTGAACATGATCGAGTGGATGTCTTTCACCCTCGATCATCTGATCAGATTATATAGCCCTCGTCTCTATCGAGGGGGCTTAGTCAAGCTGCGACATCGATCCGCCAAAGAATTCTTTGCTAATACTAATGAAGATAAAGATCGGGGGTGGATGAGCCGCTTCATTCGAGTCAGTACCTCGGACCTCATCTCTACCGTGAAGATGCCATTACCTGAGGAATGGAATATGAGACATAAGTGTCACAATTCCAAGCATGCTTTATCACATGAGTGTCTTGTTTTCTTATTTCAAACTAATTTCTTTATTTTTTCTCCTTGAATTGACCCTTTTCTGGTTGCGTAGCCGATGTATGGTTTCCTAGCGCGGTTGAGGACCTCCCGGGCTGGGTTAGACTTTTAGATTCCACCTCATCGTACGACAAACATGTTTGGCGTGATTTGGCCAAAACTCGATGGAAGGCTAAAATAACGGTATGTATTCACCGTTGTCATCTCTAAATTCCTTATGTATGAATTTTTTGGCGGTATTTTCGATATTTTATGCTTATGCAAGCCTCAGGGAAGCTGTTTTAATGAGATCGCCTCCTTCTAATGAGGAAGAGACCCCAAAACCCGTCAAGGATAAAAAGAGAAAGAAGAAGATGCCAGCGGAGTTCGCAACACAGAAGAGAGCAAAGGCTCAAAAGCCCAAGACCGATGCAATGGTACTAACCATGACAGCGGCTCAGAGTCTTCATGCCAAAGACGATGACGGCTGCCCAATGGTTCATAGGGCAAGACGAGGCACTGATGCTTTGATGATTTTTGTGCAAAAAATTGCCAAGTTCAAGGCAGTCGGTGCGGTCCCACCTTGCTTTGAGGAGTTCCTCGAGGAGGGTTCGGATGTAGTCCCCAAGCCGATCATTAAACAGGATACATCTTGTGCCAAGGAACAATTGGTCGATGCATTCGGAGGCTCCTTCTTTGACGCCCATCAAGGGCAAGAAGAAGCCTCGATAGAGGTTGATGTCATAGGCGGTCTTCAATCTGGCCCGTCATTTTTCCTTGGGCAAATACGGGATACCTAGAATAGGGAGGCTGCCAATGTGGGGGCATCCTTGGGAGAAGATGATGCATTTTGGGGATTTTTTTGCTGGTGTTGTAGAGGGTGCTGATCTCGATGCTCCAGTCATTCTCGAGGAGGCTGCAAAACTCCAAAACTGGTGATTTATGACATAACCCTTGTGCCTTGAGTTTTGATCTTTGGTTTTTCTAATTTCTTTCCTTTGTGCTGTAGGTCACGATGATGTATGACCAGGCCTTCTCCAAGTTAAGTGCTGAGCTGACTTATAGTGTGGGGGAGTTCTATGTATGACCAGGCCTTCTCCGAGTCGGCTGCAGCGTTATCCGTGGATAAGTCTGAAGCTGATGCACTCCTAGCCTAGTATAGAAAAGACGCTGCTGTAGAAAATGCTCGAACCAAGGAGATCTCTAAAGAGTCCGAGCTCAAGATGGCTCGCGCCCTTGCACATGCTCGGTTAGAGGCTCGGAGAAAGGCCTTCAAGGAAGTGCACGCCAAGGGTTTTTATCTCTCTGCCGAGGTTGAAAAAGCGAAGGCATTGGAAAGAGAAGTTAGCAATCCGACTTCTTTGGACGAGGGCTCGGGGAGTGGCGAAGACGAAGACTAAGCCACCCTTTCTTTTCTTTTTTGCTTCTTCTTCTCTTGTACATGGACTCCGCGTGGGAGTTTTGTAAACTCACCTTTGTAAATATATTTTTTGAATACAAAGGATTATAATTCCTTCAAAATTTTGCCTTTAAGTGTTCATGCCGAAGTCAAGCTTTGGACTTAATTTTAATTTCTTCGAGCTCGATCTCGGAGTAACATAGACCCTCTAGATCGGGTCATTCTGGTTTTGGTCGCATACCTTACCTAGATTGGGTCGATATGAACGTGACCTGACCTCTTGGTATCTCGAACGTGGGGTGGCAACGTCATTCTTGCAACATGATAGTGAAGTGACCGAACCCGTCAGTACATTTCCCAAAAGGTCATAATTGCATCGTGAGAGATAATTGGCTATCAAAGTTTATGAACAGTCATTTCTCTTCTTGTATATACTTGCGTTCCCTGTTTTGAAGGCTCTTCTACCTTGTGTATCTACCTGTTTCAGTAAAGTTCCTTTTTTGTGCTAGTTTAAGTGCCACATCCGGTCAAAGCTTTCGCTTGAGTTTTTGTCTTTCCTTTCTTATGTTGAAGGAGCTATGGCTACCATTCCCAAATTTTCTCACCAGGAAGGGGAAAGTCCTACCTCTGCTTCCCGTTCGGCCAGTGATACACCACCGATGTTAGGTGAGCTAACTTCGAACTATTTTGTCTCGAGGAGAGATTTTACTATGGACAGGCTTCTCGACGTTTCGGGTCATCGAAAGCATGTATCGAGGTTCATTCGATCAATAGAAGATAGACACCTCGAGGCTTTGAGAAGAGACTGCAGATAAGGAGAAAATTTGAGGATGTAGGTTCCCTCCCGGGAAGAGGATATCATGGCACACGTAGAGGCATTTCTGAATGTGTATACAAAACCATTTACATTGGGTCCTATCGACTGACTCATGCCCAAGTTCTATCAGAAACACCGAGTTACTTTGGCTCATATCCATCCGTCCTTCTGGCGAATTGTGCTGATGATGTGATTTTTTACTGAAAAGGCCGAGCTCAAGTTCACTCTTAGCCATCTCCTCAGATTGTATCGAACTTTACACCATTGAGGTCTAATTACACTACGATATTGATCCACCAGGCCCTTTATCTCTAGTGATGATGATGAGAGGAATCAAGGATGGATGGGTTGGTTTGTTCGGGTGAGGACTGTCGATATTATTCCTACGGAGTTCCTGCTATTTCCCGAGAAATAGAGCTTCAAGCATAAGTGATGCATTGGATTCTATTAATTTTACTCTGGTGGTGCTTGACTCCGTAAGGGCATTTTCTTTCCTTTTCCGCAACGATCACGTGGATGCCAAATGAGGTCTCTAATCTTTCTGGCTGGGCTCGCAAACTGGTGGCCTCATTGATTTATGATGAGCGCAATTGGCGAGATTTGTCGAAGGGAAAATAGGAGGCTAAGCACCACAGTATGTTCCATGTATTCCCTTTCTTGAGGAGTACTTTCCCTTATTTTTGCAGTAATTTCATAGTTGTAGGCATTGGTAACTTTTCTGAGGTGAGACCGTCCCCTTTCGAGGAGGAGGAAAGACCTTTGATTTTCTAGACAAAGAAAGATAATAAAAGAAAGAGGTCCTCGAAGGATGAGGATCCCTACAACAAAGCAGGATCCGCCCAGAGACACGAGAAGGACGTTGCTGCCGACGAAGGCTTCATTTTCATTGATCGCTCTATAGACATCAATGCACCCGGAGAGGATGACACTATACTGAAGGCCCGAACCACGAGGCCTCCCAAAACCATTGAGCTTGTGGGGCCTGAGGTCCCTAGTCTCTAGGGAGAGATTCCACAATCGAGTAAAGGTGGGGGTCTTTCATTACCTGATTTGGCAGTTGGGTCTCAGATGCTGGGAAGTACCCCAAGAGGAATGGGATTTGCGGTATCTTTGTCTCGTCAGAGCACCTCGAATTGCACTATCCGGGTTGATGAGACTGATCACGTCCAACCCTACACCACTACAGAATGGCAAGAGCGGTCGATGCAACTTTTACCCGAGAAGGTCAGGATCGAGTCCACAAGGAGCTAGAATGTTTGGGAGTTGGGTTCCTATCTAAACTAGCAGTGTGTAGTGCTCTTGATTACACTTCCAATCATCTTTGTTTGTTTGTTACTTATAAGTTTTATACTAATGTTGTGCAAAATTAAGCTAAGTAAAATGCTTGTGAGGTTTTCTAAATGGTTAACGAGGCACTAGGGAAGTGAATTTTCCTTAGGTGAATACTTGATGGGTTCTAAAGCCTAAGGTAAATTTATTATGTTTGGGATCACGATATAGCCAATGCACAAAACTACTCACTCTATAACTCTCGGTAGCTTGAGTGACTTTTCCCTAATTGACTTTCTCAAGACCAATTGGGTGTCAAAATTGTGCAAGCAATATGGGCTCAAGTCGGGTATTACTATCTCCAGGTTTAACCCTTTAATTGGGGCTATCAATCTCTTGAATACGCCCCAATTCCTTGTTGGACTGATTTTCCTAGACTCAAGCTCTCTTTCTCAAGAAGAGCCCAAGTCAAAAAGGCACAATTTAGTGTTTGCAACCACTAATTCAACATGGAAAATACAAATCAGTCCAAATATCAACCACCCATAAACATCTAACCGTAAAAACAAGAGACCCATCAAACACCCACACAAGGGTTGAGCCACAACCCTAGATAATGGGTCTAGCTACTCATAATAATGGAAGAAATCAGACATTTAGATGAAGAATAACCCATAAATTATAACTACAAGCTAAGATTTGAAGATTCAATGTTGAACTAGCTACAAACTTGATCAATATAGGTCAAAAATGTCCTTCACGTGCTCACCTATAGATAAGATACCCTAAAAATCTGAAAAATAAGTATTTATATGAGACCAAATTTTCTGGACAAAAATACCCCCGATGGAGGTACCGCGGACCGCGGAAAATGGACTGCAGCCGCGGTGAGGCTTTTTGGCTTCAATTCTTTCTCTCTGAATTTGTCCATCGCGAATCGCAGTAAATGGACCGCGGCCGTGATGGCTTCACCGCAGACTGCAACAAATGGACCGTGGACCGTGGTGCCTTGAAACTCCCAAATTGTATGTTCTCTGAATCTCTTTTCTGCAGATCGCAACAAATGTACTGCAACCATAATGAGGCTACCACGGCCGCGAAGAATCCACCACGGGCCGCATTGCTTAAAAATCCAACATTTCATCCTTTCTAATCATTGCCATCGTGGACCACACTAAATAGACTGCGACGACGGTGGGTCTATTGCAGCCACAGTGGATTTACTGCAGCAGCGGTGCTTTGACTTATTCTTGGAACTTGTGCAGGTTTCACTCCTTTTTGAGCTAGTTTTGATATCTTTGTCACTTTTTGACCAAATACTGCAACCAAGCACAATATGTAAGCTTTCGGGATTACTTGTATACATTTTTAATCCAAGACTCAAGCAAAAATGAGTATAAACTAGATTAGAATCCCTAATTATCAACTCTCTCAAAATTAAGCTTTTGCTTGTCCTCAAGCAAACAAAATAAGTCCTCCCTCCTTAAGAATAAAATCAATAAAATTCAGTTGACCTAAAGTGACCTCATGTAGCATCAATTAGGACTAACAATTTCCCTCAATTCAAATGAATAATTAACAACATTCAACCTTTTAAGCACCATGGTTTTAGTGCGAGACAAAAGCATCAAGAATTGACTTAACTCATCAAGAAAAATCTTTCCACTACTTTGGTCGTTGTGGAACCCAAACTCATACTCCTCACTTTTCCTTAAGTAAAAGCTCACTTTTTAGATTGTAGCACTCAGAATGAGGATATTGGAAAACACACTCATCTCTCTCAAAGAAAGGTCACAAGTCCGGCTCTAAGTACCATAAGCTTGCCCCTTTTATGAGTCACCACTAATGTAAGCTTCACTCAACTCAAGATCATATAGGGCTTTTGTGGGGATATAATGAAGGCTTTTGGTTCAGGGTAGGAAATATTTGGTCTAAGTAGGTTTCATCTTCCCTTAAGCATTTCATTTGCTTCATTTTGGACACATTCTCTTGACTCTTTGAGTCATTCACTTCTTTCTTAGGGGTTAGAGAGACACACTGTCACTCTTTCTTGTTCATTTCAAACCTTTTTCTCCTTTCTAATCTTTCCACACCTTTCATCTCTTTACTTTTATTAAATCCCTTCATTTCTTCTACATTGTTCATTCTTTTTGACTTTTTAATTTTTCTTTCTTTTACTGCTTGCCTTTCCTTTTCTTCATTCTTGTACCTTTTACCACTTTTTTCCATTTCTCGTCTCTCTCCCCAAACTTATGCTTTTGCCTTGTGCTAAGGAAAGATCAGGTGCCAAGAGAGGGTCTTTTTAGAATGGGTAAATGCTTGTATCATGGTCTTTGAAAGAAAAAGGGCTATGGCTCAAAGGGGTTAACTAGGGATATTATCATCGATAGGCTATGGATGTTTTCAAGATGCCATTAGGATCAAGGAGAGCTTATAATCACTTCTCAAGTCAAACTACACTTAGGATTTCGCCTTGACAAATATTCAGGGCAAGTTCTAGACTCAATGGCACAGGACCTAGAATTGCAATTCAAATTCTCACCACACAAGCTATAGGATTGCTATAGAGATAGAATCAGGGGCCCACAACAACCTTAGCTAATATTTGAGCAGTGCAAATGGTCCCGAAAAATCACTTGATGATTATCGGCCAACATAATAGTCTCAAGGTCACAACGGTTACCATCCTATACACACCTAATTGTTTTTGACATAAGATCAAAGGCAAATGTGTTAGGCCCAAGTGAAGATTTGTTGAGGCACTATTACTCACTAGCTACTATTTACATAAAAACGAAAAGAAAACAGACTCAAACCCTTAAGAAGGTATTCGTGCCATCCATCATCGGGAAGAGCCACCCGGTTCACACAAATTCTACCTTTGGAAAGAACTGTGGCATTAAGAAAATCAAAGGCTTATTGAACGAAAAACTGAAAATAAGAAGCTACGAAAATGAAGTAAGAAGTTATGAAAGAAAATACGGAAGGTAAACTAAATAATTACAATAGGGGATTTAAATGAGTATACATAAGATGGAATGAATATATACATCAAAAAGTAAATTTATATACAAACCAAGGTTGCAAGATACGAAAAGTGAAATAAACTGGTAAAATTATATACATACCAAAAGTGAAAAAATACATAACAAAAAAAGGAAAATGGTATCATATTTACAATCCAACATCATCAAAATAAGGATACCCCCATAAAAGCTAGCATTGTTCTCAATGCTAACTAGCCAAAAATAAGCTCAAAGAGAAGATAGAGAGTAAAGAAAACTCCCTATTGGTCCTCCGTCTGCATGGGGTCATGAGCCTGGCTCCCTGGGTCCTGTGTTTTCTCGAGAACCTATGACTAGATTCCTGTAACCTGTGCCTTCTTTGGGATCTGAGGCTGGCTAGAGAAACCTCCCTGCGGGTCCTCCAACTCGATCACTGCATCATCTGCTCGGGGGATCAGTCTCCTCGTCTTTAGTGCCCTCTCCAACTCTGAATCCTACTCCTGCTCTGGCTCATTCTGAGCTGCTGGAAGCTGGTCATGTAACAGTAGCTCCAATGGTATATGATCAACAGCCTTCATCTTCTCCACTTCTCTCCTCAACTCCTTCACAGACTCCTTCGAGGCCCGAGTCTTTCTGAGCTTCTTTGTAACCTTGGTAAGCTCCTTCAATGCCTTCTCATGAGCATATACAGTATCTATAATTAACTGCTGGTTCTCCAGGAGCTTCTTCTGGTTGTCCAAAATCTCCTTGAGAGTCTCCTCCACTGAAACGAAAACCTGTGGTTGTGGGGGTACGAACTGGGCTGCCACCAAGCTAGAAAGCACAGACAACTTAGAAGTAGCTGCCTGTATCTAGTTGTTGATACTAGAAAGTGTTTGGATCAACCAGTGGGCAGTCAATGGGTAGGCTGAGGATGATGATATCTGGAGTAGTGGATGTAAAGGGCCCGGATGTGGGAACTGGTATGGCAGGGGAAGGCTGGGAAGTAGTGACTACCACTACTGGCTCATCAGACTGGCCAGTAGAAGTAGTGGCTTTTCCTTTTGATCCTGAGGATTTTGATCTTATAGGCTTGGGGTTGTCTGGGCTTTTTAGGATGTACTAAGAAAAGGGCATTTTTGTCTTCACTTTCAAATCAAATCTCTTCCCCTCCGCGTCCTGATCCTCAAAGTACATTGTGAGGAAGTTTGGGAAAGCGTATGATCTATCACCCTCATTTACCACCCTGGTGATCACATGAGACATAACATTGCCGATGTTAATCGAGTACCCTGCCATAATTGAAGCCACCAATATTTCTCGAGAGATCGACATGGAGTTCTCATGGGTAGTGGGGTTAGCCTATTTCAAACAAAAGTCTCCCACCCCTTCGCCTCGAAGTTTAGGGTGTTCCTCAGAATCGGAATCCCTGTTGTCAACCATGTTGGGGTGGTACCCGGGAGTGCCAGGTACTCTGCTAACCACAAACGGTCTACCTCATCCAATGCTACCTTTTCCAAGTATAGTGATTCATATTCCTCAATGAAGCCTAGGTAGTCGTTGATAGGCTTTCCATTGAACCAAATATTCATGTTCTGCACCTTAGTCACTTTAGTGCCCCTTTTTATGTGGGCGACATTTGCATAAAACTCATTGACTAAGTGATCGTTTGCATCCCAGACTTTGCTTGTAAAATACTCCCAGCCTCATCGCTCTCTGAATTGTCTATTCACATTAGGGTTGCGAGGCAGAAAGTCACTCTCAATGAATTGCCACTCAAAGAATCAACTTCCTCTGAGGCGACCACTCTCGGAACTTGTGGTATGCTACCTCAGTAACAAATCTCCTCTGCCACACCTCCGAGTTTCTAGTTCTGTCCACCCCTAGTTTGGGCTTCTCTCCCTTCTTCTTCATCAATGGGATCCTCACTAGGTGTTGAAGCTGTAGGTGAGGTAGAAGATGCACTATCACTGCTCTACACTGAGCCCTCAGACAACTCAAAAGAAATTTGAATTGAAGCTTGAGAAGTAGGAGAGGCCGGAGGTGTAGGTGAATATCTCAACCTAAATATCTCTGGGAAGTCAGGTACATACCCCCGCACTGAATCAAACTCAGATGCCTCCCGGGACGGCAAATACTCACTTCCCTCTGAATGGGAAGTAACTCTATATGGAGCCTTGATTTGTTTTTTGGTTTCCCCATATGCTTTTCCGACTTGTAGGGTCACTTTTATCATTCCTCGTCCCTTACCCTGGGAGGAATCTCCCTTTCCATTCTATTTTTCACCACCTCCTCTTGATTTAACCAATGTCTGCAAGGAGAATTCAGTTAATGTTTGTTAGTATCATAGTACCAGAAGAAGAAGTGAAGAATATGAATGGAAACAGTTGACTGCGGACCGTATATAATGCATTGCGGCCGCAAAGTTACCACCGCGAACCGCAAAAAATTACACCGCGGACCGCAGTGGGGTGGGGTTTAGACTACCCACCCCTTGAATCAGGTCATTGTGGACCAAAAAAATCAACCACAGCCTCGGTCCCTCAAATTTATCTCTCTAAAGATTACCACCACAGACCGCGAAAAAATACATCGCGGTCGCAAAGAGGCACCGCAAAACGCGAAAAATCAACCGTGGGTGCGGTAGGCAAAATGATGCAACAAAGACATAGTGTTTCAAATTTTTGCACATTTTAGCCTTAAAAACACGTTATCAACCCACTAGGTAGTTAATGACCATGTTTGACTAACTAAAACCTAATCTAAACAACATTATATAACCCTAAGTTAAAGATTGAAAGAAAAAGGAAGAAGAAGACGTACGAACTATCAAATTAAAAGAAAATTAAAACAAAATTAAAGACTAAAGGTAGATTTGAAGTACCAAAATTGATATGCAATAGATATGAAACTCAGTTCTTGTGTTGTGCAATTCAGTGCATGAGTGAACAGTACTCAATATCGTGTGAGAGTGCAAAGAGCAAAAAGTGTAAAAGGGGGTCTGAGGTCCTATTTATAGAAAAAGACCTGGAACCCATACTACTTACCCACCGTGGACCGTGAAAAATCCACCGTGGACTGCAGTGATGAAACATAGGAAGGAACTTTCAAGGACTTTACCGCGGACCGCAGAGAATGCACCGCGGCTGTGGTGAAGCACCGCGGACCCCGAAAAATGCATTGCGTCCACGGTTAAAACTTCAGAGAACTATCACTTTTGCACATTTAGTATTGCCGACCGCAATCAAATTTCTCCTCCGCGATGAGGCCATTACGGTTGTGAAAAATGCAATGCGACAACGATCCAAACTTCAAAGAGTGCAATACTTTTCCAATTTGGTCCTGCACTGCATCAAAATAGTCCTATACATATATCACAACCATTTAGTCCAAAAGCAAATCCTACACTAAGAAGAAAATTAAAGAAAAACAAAAAGAAAGACATATGGGTTGCTTCACAAGAAGCACCTAATTTAACATCGCGGCACGATGCAGGTTACCATCAAATCACTTTAGATGGATCATTGCCACCACATGGATGTCATCAATCTTGCCAAGATAGTGCTTGACTCTATGCCCATTAACTCTGAAGATCTCTCCATTTTTGTTTTTCAAGTGAAGTGAACCAAACGGAGTTATTAGCCCACTTTAAACGGTCCACTCCATTTAGACTTAAGCTTTCTCAAAAACAGACGTAACAAAGAATTGTACAAGAGAACTAAATCACCCACTTTGAACTCCTTGCCACACGCATACTTGTCATAAAAGTACTTCATCTTGTCCTTATAGAAGGATGAATTGGAGTAGGCATGAAATCAGAATTCATCAAGTTCATGAAGCTGCTCCACACAAAGATTTGCGGCCATATCCCATTCAAGATTTAGCTTCCTCAAGGCCCATATGGCCTTGCGCTCTAACTTAACTGGTAGATGGAAAGCTTTCCCAAACACCAACCGATATGGAGATATACCAATCAGAGTCTTGTAAGAAGTACTAGAAGCCCATAGAGCATCATCCAATTTTTTTGACCAATCGGTCCTATTTACATTGACCGTCTTTGACAATATACTCTTGATTTCCCTATTTGAGACTTCAACTTGGCCACTGCCTTAAGATGATAAGGGGTAGAAACTTTGTGATTGGCACCGTTTTTGCAAGAAAAGTGTCAAAAGCTCTATTGCAAAAATGAGACCCCTATCACTTATTATTGCTCGTGGAGTGCCAAACCTAGTAAAAATACTCTTTTTGAGAAATGCAACAACACTTCAGGCCTCAATATTGGGTAAAGCCACGGCTTTGACCCACTTTGAAACATAGTCAGCTGCCACTAGAATGTATGTGTTTCCACATGAACTAACAAATGGGCCCATGAAATCAATGGCCAACACATCAAAGATATCAACTTCGAAGAATAGTGGTTAGCGGCATCTAATCTTTCTTTAAAATTCCACCCGCTCTTTGACATTCATCGCATCTCTTCACAAGTTCACTTGCATCCTTGTATATTGTTGTCCTGTAAAACCCACAACTAAGAACCTTTGAAGCTATCCTCGTCCCACCATGATGACCACTGTGGTGGTGGGGGGGGGGGGAATGACAAGCATCTAAAATACTCAATTGCTCCTCCTCCGGGACACATCTCTAGATCACACCTTCAGTGCAGATCATGAACAAGTAAGGCTCATCCCAATAGTAATCAAAACTATCCCATTTAAGCTTCTTCCTTTGGTTAGAAGAGAGCTCACACGGGAAAATATTGGTTACAAGGAAGTTAGCAACGTCCTCAAACCATGGCATGCCATTCACTAACATAGAAAAGAGTTGCTCATCGGGAAATGAATCATTGATATCTAGGACATCACAAGGCCTCCGCTCCTCCTCCAAGCGGGACAAGTGGTCCACCACTTGGTTTTCACACCCTTTCCGGTCCACAATCTCCAAATCAAACTCTTGAAGCAATAAGACCCATCGCATCAAACTAGCTTTGGAATCCTTCATCGTCATCAAATAGCAGAGTGCAGCATGGTCGGTGTGAACTATGACCTTGGAACCCATGAGATACGGCTGAAATTTCTCCATTGCGAGCACAATAGCCAACAACTCCTTTTTGATCACCGTGTAATTCACTTGAGCATCATTCATTGTCTTGCTCACATAATACACCGGGTGAAACATCTTATTCATTCTTTGTCCCAAAACTGCTCTTACCGCAACATCGCTGGCGTTACGCATGAGCTCAAAAGATAAGCTCCAATTGGGTGCGGTAATAATAGGAGTTCTTGTCAACTTGTGCTTGAGAAGTTCAAAATCTTGCATACATCCCTCATTGAATACGAACTTGGCATCCTTTTCCAATAACTTGCACAAGGGATTCACCACCTTAGAATAATCTTTGATGAATCTTTGGTAGAACCTCGTATGCCCAAGAAAACTTCTAACCCCCTTGACTGAGGTAGGAGGAGGGAGACTTCAAATAACTTCAATTTTATCCTTGTCCACTTCTATACCGTGCTTTGAGATTTTATGGCCAAGGACTATGCCTTCCTCGGCCATAAAGTTGCATTTTCCCAGTTGAGCACAAGATTGGTTTCTTCTCACCGGGCCAACACCCTGTCAAGATTCTTCAAACATTCATAAAATGAGTCACCCATAACACTAAAGTCGTCCATGAACATATCCATAATTTCCTCCACCATGTTGGTAAATATGGCGGCCATACAATGTTGGAATGTAGCCGGTGCACAACTAAATGGCATCCTAGAAGAGGAAAAAGTACCATATGAGCAAGTGAAGGTGGTTTTCTTTTGATCTGCTAGAGCAATCAAAATTTGGTTGTACCCAGAATCCCCATCCAAGAAATAGTAGAAGGCATGCCCAGCAAGTCTATCTAACATCTAGTCAAGAAAAGGTAATGGAAAGTGATCCTTGCGGGTCACTTCATTCAATTTGAGATAATCCATGTACACCCTCCACCCGGTGACACTCGGCATCCAACCACTTGATCATCTCCTTTTTCACAACTTCTTTCATTGCCTCGTTCAACCTCCTTTGATGTTCCAAGGAGGGCTTTGCATCATCTTCGAGAATAATCTTGTGCATGCAAAAGGCGGGGCTTATTCCCCGAATATCAGCTAAAGTCCATCCAATTGCCTTCTTCTATTTTTGGAGCATCGACAATGTGGCATCTACCTTCATGTTAGTAAGACAAGAGGAAAGAATAACTAGCAAAGTTGATCTAGGGCCTAAGAATTCATACCTGAGGTGTGGAGGCAATGATTTCAACTCTAACATGGGAGGTTCTTCCATTGAGGGCTTTGTTGGTAGAGTCTTCCTTTTCTCAAGATCCAAAGAGAGCTTCCGAGGCTCATAAGAGTAAGAGCCCATTCCGTGTAAAGCATTAACACACTCTACCTGACCTTCATCCTCATTTACATCAAGATTCAACAATACCACCTCTAGATGGTCCTCCACATTGATCATTGCACTAGTATCATCAACTATCACTGCCATCACAAGATCCACGAACGAGCACACTTCATTACTATTGCGCTGCTTCATTGACTTGCACACATGAAAGACCACTTTTTCATCACCCACCTGGAAGGTGAGTTCCCCTGCTTCCATATCAACTAAGGCCTTCCCAATTGCAAGGAAATGTCTTCCCAAGATTATAGGCACCTCATAATCGACCTCGCAATCGAGAATCACAAAATACCCAATGGCCTCTTCATTGTTCTATCCGCCATTTGAAATCTCATGAAGTCGGCCTCGGTTTCCCAATACCCAAAGTCTTGAAACTAGGTAAGGCATCAAGTTGATACTTTCCCCTAAATCACATAGAGCTTTTGCAATGTCTGCACTCCCAATGGTGCAAGGAATGGTGAAAGCACAGGGATCTTCTAGATTTGGAGCCATTGAGTGAACTATTGCACTAACTTGGTGAGTCATCTTGATAGTTTCACAATCCATGGATCTTTTCTTTGTCACCAAGTCATTCATGAACTTGGCGTACCCCGACATTTGTTCTAGAGCCTCCACTAAAGGCACATTAATTGATAAACTCTTCATCATGTCAATAAATTTCTTAAACTGGTTCTCATTTTTCTACTTTTCGAGCCTTTGAGGATAAGGTGGAGAGGGACTTGGCAAAGGAGCCTTGGATTTAGGCACAACCATTTCTGGCATGTCTATTACGTGTTCACTAGATGGGTTCACATCATTCTGAGTTTCCACCTCGTTATCTTGGATATCAATCCTCACTTATTCATTCTAGTTCTCATCAATCACATTCTCAACCACCAAAGGGATCTCATCCTCTTACAACTCAACTTCATCACTCAAAATTTCTTTTTGTTTGGAGGCATTCACATCACCGCTTCATCCACTTTTTGTAGTTACCACCATTGCATGCCCAATATTGTTCCCACCCATTGTGTTGACTACCACATCACTAGGTAAAGACCCCTTAGGGAGAGTATTCACGGATTGTGAGATTTGGCCTAAATAAACCTCCAAGTTTCTGATTGAAGTATTGTGGGATGCAAACTGGGCATCAGAGTCAGCATTCTTTTTCATCATCTGTTCAAACATCATTTTGATTCTCACCATTTCATGGTTCGATGAACTAGGACCTTGGGATGGAAATGGGGGTGGATTGTTCGGTTGTTGATTCATCGAGGGCCTTTGAAAGCCTTGTCTCCGATTTCCCTAACTACTACTGTTCCAACCACCCTCATTGTTATTTCCACCCCAGTTGTTGTTGTTGCCACTCCAATTACCCTGATTGTTCTGGTTGCCCCAATTTGAATTTTGGTTGCTATTCCCCCAATTACTATTCCCTTGTTGTTGATTTCCCAATTGCCTTGGGATATCTATTGTTGTTGTTGGTTAGAAGAATTGCCCCCTTGGCCCTAATAGTTGTTCATGTATTGCACTTCTTCATTATGCTCATCATAACCATCATCTTGGAACCCACCACTATGTTGCTCATATTGATCCGAACTCCCTTGGTTCTGTTGACCTCTTTGTCTCCTTCTGTTCAATAGCCTGTTGACACTCTCCATAGCATTTACTTGTCGAAGAGTTTGAACCTACTGTAATTGTGCCTTTGCTAGTCGGTTCATTGTTGTTGTCAATTATGCTATTGCTTGGCCATGATCACGGAGATCTTTGTTCAAGTGAATGACTGTAGGGTCACCCTGTGGCACATTTGCTCTACTTTACCAAGCGGAGGACGTTCCAGCCACCTCATCCAATATTGTATTAGCCTTATCATACGGTGTGTTCATGAAATTTCCCCCAGCCAGTTGGTTTACTATGCACTGATTTGTTGTGTTAATGCCTCGATAGAATGTCTGTTGTATCATTGCCTCAGCCATATCAATATTTAGACATTGCTTTACCATAGTCCGGTATCTCTCCCATATCACATGCAGTGGTTCGTTGGGCTCCTATTTGAAAGCTAAGATTTCACCCCTCAAAGTTTCCACGTGGCCCGGTGAGAAAAACTTTGCAATGAATTTATCTGCCAACTTATCCCAAGTACTGATTAAATGACTGGGAAGCTGTTTAAACTAGTCCAAAGCTTTCCCTCTAAGTGAAAAAGGGAATAGTCTCAACCGAAGTGCATCCTCTGACACATTCATTTGCTTGCTCCCCTAACAGGTATCCATGAAGCCCTTAAGGTGTTTGTAAGAATTTTGATGGGGGAGCACCTATGAAATACCCTCGCTGCTGCAACAAATTCAATATCACATTTGTAATTTTGAAATTGGTCGCCTAGATCCGGGGTGGGACAATTACACTAGCATATCCTTGGTTTAGAAGCACCCGGGGAGCCACTCTTGGAGGTGGTGAGGGAGGGTCTGGAAAATTATCATTGACTCAGCGGCCTCTTCTTTTAGCTTGAGGCACTATAGGTACCTCATCATCAATAATGTCATCTACCTCCTCCCTCGGTTAAAGATCTCCAAGAGGTTCATTGTTTGCCGCCATTTTGTATCTGAATTGGTGACACACACAAATTAGTAAGACAGAAGGAAAAGAAAATATACAAAACTATTTAGATAGATAGCCAAAACCGTTATCTCCCCGGCAATGCCACCAAAAGGTGATTGCGTCCAACCCTACACCACTACAAAGTGGCAAGATCGGTCGATGCAGTTTTTACCCAAGAAGGTCGGGATCAAATCCACAGGGAGCTAGAATGTTTAGGAGTTGGGTTCCTATGTAAACTAGCAGTGTGTAGTGCTCTTTATTAC
Source organism: Nicotiana glauca (assembly GCA_026770625.1). Lineage (NCBI taxonomy): Eukaryota > Viridiplantae > Streptophyta > Magnoliopsida > Solanales > Solanaceae > Nicotiana > Nicotiana glauca. The sequence continues at coordinate 1,188 of MDKF010898138.1, read as the reverse complement.
ACTTCCAATTATCTTTATTTGTTTGTTACTTCTAATTTTTATACTAATAATGTGTGAAATTAAGCTAAGTAAAAATGCTTGTAAGGTTTTCTAAATGGTTAAAGAGGCACTAGGAAAGTGACTTTCCCCTAGATGAATACTTGACGAGTTCTAAAGCCTAAGGAGATGTTATAGCCAATGCACGAAACTACTCACTTTATATCTCTCGGTAACTTCAGTGACTTTGACATAATTGACTTTTTCAAGACCAATTGGGTATCAAAATTGTGCAAGAAATATAGGATCAAGTTGGGTATTAGTATCTCTAGGTTTAACCCTTTAATTAGGGCTATCAATCTCTTAAATATGCCCCAATTCGTTGTTGGACTGATTTTCCTAGACTCAAGCTCTCTTTCTCAAGAAGAGCCCAAGTTAAAAAGGCACAAATTAGTGTTTGCAACCATTGATTCAACATGTAAAACACAAATCAAGCCAAATATCAACCACCCATAAACATCTAAAACTTAAAACAAGAAACCCATCAAATACCCACACTAGGGTTGAGCCACAACCTTACTAATGGGTCTGGCTACTCATAATAATAGAAGAAATCAGATATTTAGATGATGATTAACCCATAAAATATAATTACAAGCTAAGATTTGAAAATTCAGTGTTGAACTAGCTACAAAGTTACTCAAATTTGTGCTCAACTATAGATAAGATATCCTAAAAATATGAAAAATAAGTATTTATACAAGGCCGAATTTTCTGGTCAAAAATACCTCTAACTGATGTACCGCGGGCCGCTGGAAATGGACTGCAGCCTCGGTGAGACTTTTTGGCTTCAAATCTTGCTCTCTAAATCTGGCCATCACGGACCGCAGTAAATGGAAAACAACCACGATGTCTTTATCGCAGACCGTAACATTTGGACCACGGACTGCGGACCGCGGTGCCTTGAAAATCCCAAATTGCATGTTCTCTCAATCTTTTTTTTGCGGACCACAACAAATGTGCTGCGGCTACGATGAGGCTACCTCGGCCGCGAAGAATCCACCGCGGGCCGCATTGTTTAAAATTCCAATAATGCATCCTCTATGATCATTGTTGTCACACCTCCTTTTGGCGCGTCCTACCCCGGGGGATAAGAGCACAAGGGAGTTTGTCCAATTTAAGTGACAATATTCGAAGTGGAATTATTTATTT
>MU759140.1:88512-153023 GCA_026770625.1 Nicotiana glauca | reverse complement strand
GATAGCAAGTGATAGCAAGACAAATAGTTATAAAGCTAAATCGGAGATAACAACAAAGAAAAGCAAGATAGTACCGATAACAAATAATATCAAGATAGTATATTTAGACACATAAGTCCAAGGCAGCACACGAGAATATGATGAAGTCTTGTTAGCACACAAAAATTTAAGATAAAAATAGAAAAAAGCGGAAGGAATAAAGTGAATAAAACTCGGAAAGATCAACAGAAAAATGGAGAAGTAAAATCCCCAAAAAATGAAGAGCAAAAGGGTATTATGTTTGATTGGCCAAAAATAAGATTTGCATTCATTAAATAGTGTTGTCAAAGGCTAAAAGCTCTAAAAACATTCTATGTGTATTGGGGATTCAAACCCAAAGCGCAATTTAAGTGTACGTTTTAGTAAGAAAATAGGCGAAATGAAGGGAAAATATATATATATATATAAATATATATATATATATATATATATATATATATATATATATATATATATATATATATATATATATATATATATATATATTTGTAATACTCCCCCTTGGATGTTCATTAAAAGATAATGTGCCTCATTAAAACCTTACTAGGAAAAACCTCATGGGAAAAAATCATAGTGAAGGAAAAAGAGTACACATATTTAGTAATACGCATTGCTAAGTACCTCATTAAAAATCTTATTAGGAAAACCCCGTGGGAAAACCCTTAGTAAGGAAAAAAGAGTGCATCGCGTATTTTACTCCCCCTGATGAAAACCTTATTTGAAATATTCGACTCTCCGCATTCCAATATTCTATACAATCTTCTCCAAAGTTGAATTTGTAGAGAATATTATCCACCACTATTTGAGATCGATTTAAATTAATCGCATCAAACCAAGAAGCTGCTACAAGTCATTTCCTTGAGTTGCCTGCAACCTGTCTGCATCAGCTGCTTGTAGAAAAATTCAATGGAGTACTAAATGGATAATCTTCTTCAGGAAGATTATCTACGGTGGAGTAATAAATGGATATCCACAAAAATATTTTCAAAGCATTCCTCCTTGGATGTTCATTATTATGTGCCTCGTTAAAACCTTACTAGGAAAACCTCATGGGAAAAAATCCTAGTCAAGGAAAAAGAGTACACAAATAATATATATTGCAAACTGCCTCATTAAAAACCTTACCAGGAAAAACCCGCTGGAAAAAAACCCGAGCAAGGGAAAAAGTATACAGTGCAAAAACTTGGGTATATCTGGACCAAAGAGTTCATCATTCTCTTCTGGAGGTAAGAAAAGATCCTTAATCTGTGTAGGAGAAGAACTTTATCTTGCTAGTAAATTAATAAAAAATGCTATGTTAGGCGTTGTAGCATTAGCAAGATACATTAGTGCACCAATTGCACTAAGATAGGGTACTTCGGAGCCAAAGAGTTCCTCATCCTCTTCTGGAGATCGAAACAAATCCTTATCCACTTCAAGTGATCAAACAACCATTGGTGTACTCAATGGTTGCGCTTTGTCCATGTAAAAGCATTTTAAAACCCTTTCTATATAGGCAGATTGATGGACAAAGATCGTGTCCGCTAAATATACAATTTGCAGACCAAGACAAAATTTTATCTTTTCAAGATCTTTCATCTCAAATTCTTTCTTAAGATATTCAATGCCTTTTGGATCTTTTTTAGAGTTCCAACAAGATTTATGTCATCAATATAAATAACAAGTATATCAAATTCTGAATGCATGGACAAATAACATCATATATGTAACTTTCTTTCATCAAATATTTACTGAGGCGATTATACCACACGCGCCCAAATTGCTTTAAACCGTACAAAGATCTTTGTAATCTAATTGAGTACATTTTTTGAGATTTTGAATATGCTTCAGGCATTTTAAATCATTAAGGGACCTTTATAGGGATTTGATCAAATGAGTCATATAGGTTATGCTTTGCATTTAAATAGCATCACATCTTTAGGTGTATGGACTACTGGTCCGATCCTCACAATATTCGTATTATTGTGCACTATATTGTATCAAATATATCGTCGACGATCACTTGGTATCAGTTTGTAAGCGACATAACTTTTTGAGATCTCATCACTTTATTTATTTTCATGTACCTGAACCTCTTTTGGAGTTTCATGAAATGTTATGTAGTGGGCTCTTCTAGAGCTAATTTCCTCCTCATTATGATCATTTTGATCATTAGATCTTTATCATTTTTCAAGGATTGTTACCTTTGGAACCTATTGGTATACCGCGCTTCATGCGTACAGTAAACTCTATCCTTCAGGGACTTTAATTTTAATAGGAGCATTTATAGCTAAAATATGACATTGAATTTTGGATCAGCAAATGCTTCTGGCATTTGACTTGAATTATCTTCTAAGTGAGGATCATATTAATAATAATTCGATTCATATAGCTTTTTCAACTGTTTATTCCATCCCCCAGATATTAGAAAAACTAACATATATCCCCAATCTTCTTTGGAAAACATATCTTTGTGCATTTTGGTAGAGAAATTAATCATATACCACACATCAAAAGATAGTAAAAATATTTGGATTCTAATTCTAAACCAATTGTGAGGGGAGGACATATCATATATTGTTGGTCTGATGCATACAAGTGTTGCTATATGCAATTCAGAAAATTTTAGACTAACACATGAAGCTTTGTTCTCATAAGCAATGGTGTAGCCATTAGTAGGAGGTATTCAATGCTAAACCAGCTTGGATATAAACCAGCATTATCAAGATGAACAATCTTGATTTCAGAATCTGAAAGTTTTGCTCTTAGTTGAGAAAAGCAATATTAAATGCCAAACTGTAGGTTGACAATGAACACACATGTAACCATCTTATATATGCATCTATAAGTGGTTCACATGATAGGTGAATGGGCCCATATTCACCTTTTACATATTTCAGAATCAGGGGTCTTAGTCCCAACTTTAGCTGGTAGAATCAATTTATTATGAGAACAAGCAGCACAAGAGAATTCTTGAAGAATCTTCTAGTTCTTCAGTATATGCTTCTCTGAATTCTCAAATAGCTCAGTTAAAAATGGCAAATGAAATATTCAAGTTTATCATGGCATGCGCTATCTCTTAGTAAACTTCTAGTTTACTATGGCACAAACTTTTGCATTAGTAAACTTCTGATTTACTGTGGCTGCTATTGTATAAGTAAATTTCTCATTTACTGTAGCTTCTTTTGCATTAGTAAACTTCTAGTTTATTGTAATACATGATGTAGTACAGATTGAAGAATAAGGCGGGTAACTTCTCACATACATACCCCCTGTAATTGTGGAAATATGAAGATTTTCAATCTTTTAATCATTTGTAGTCTCAGTACGATTGCTATTTTTATTAGTAAAATTCAAGTTTACTACAACATGTGTTTTGACCATAAGCATATAATATGAGTGAAAAATTTGCATATAAGCTCTTCGGGAGCCTTTAATTTATTTTCCACAATCAAATATTATTCAGACACTACTTGTATCATGTGTCTTTTTAGACAAACAGTTAGCTCTTCAGGAGCTTTGATAAATTTTGTACTATCAAATATTGCTCAGAAACTTCTGATCTCATGTGAGAAAATAATAATCAAATAAATATTATAAAGACAATTCTAAATTTATAAATATAAGAAATTAAGAATTTCAGTATTTTTACCACCAACTTTGTGACAACTGACAAATATCTCCTTCAGGTAGAAACGCCATTAAAATCCAAATATTTTATATCAAAGCGGTAACCACATAGTCATTATATCCTCCTAGGAAAGATATATGACTTATTATTATGGGGAACTCGATAACTATCCATAACATATTAATGTGGTTGTAGTAAAAAGCATTCTACAAGAATACTTTTGATATGAATATAGTTTCTTCGTGCTGATAACATGTTATAAAATAAAGACTTTAAAGTAAAGAAACCGAAGAAAAGTAGAGAGAGGGATTGGTATATTATTCAACTTCAAATTCATATCCATAATAAACTGAAATATCCTCAATTTATAGAAGAAAGGAAGTTGATGTGTATGCTGCTACTGCAAGCTACTGTGTAAGCTGCTACTGCAAGCTATTGTGTAAGCTACTACTGCAAGCTGCTGTGTAAACTGCTTGTCAGCTACTTGTAAGCTGCTACTGCAAGCTGCTGTATAAGCTGCTACTGCAAGATGCTGTGTAAGCTGCTTTCAAGTTGCTTGTAAGCTGCTACAGTACCAGATATAGATAATCTTCTGTCGGGGGTAATATTTATCCATAACGGAGTACAGAAATGATAAGCTTCTTTAGGAAGCTTATTTATAACGGATTACTAAATGAACATCCATAATATTTATATATATATATATATATATATATATATATATATATATATATATAACACTCTCCCTTGGATGTTCATTAAAAGATAATGTGCCTCATTAAAACTCTTATAAAGAAAACCCCGTGGGAAAAAACCTTAGTAAGGAAAAAAGAGTGCATTGCATATTTTACTACCCCTGATGAAAACCTTGTTTCAAATATTCGAGTGTCCGCATTCCAATCTTGTATACGATCTTCTCCAAAGTTGAATCTGTAATGAATATTATCCACCACTATTTGAGATCGATTTAAATTAATTTCATCAAACCAAAAAGCTGCTACAAGTCATTTCCTTGAGTTGCCTGCAACCTGCCTGCATCTGTTGCTTGTATAAAACTTCAATGGAGTATTAAATGGATAATCTTCTTCAGGAAGATTATCTATAGCGGATTAATAAATGGATATCCACAAAAATATTTTCAAAGCATTCCTCCTTGGATGTTCATTATTATGTGCCTCGTTAAAACCTTACTAGGAACACCTCGTGGGAAAAAATCCTAGTCAAGGAAAAAAAGTACACTAATAATATACATTGCAAGTTGCCTCATTAAAAACCTTACCAGAAAAAATCCAGTGGGAAAAAACCCGAGCAAGGGAAAAAGAGTATAGTGCAGAAACTTAGGCTCAAATCCATGATTTAATCGAGTTTCCGACGTTGTTTTAGGTGGTTTAAGGGTTGGTACCAGTTTGAATGAGGTATTAGGTGTTATTGGTGCTTTTGGTTGAGGTCACGGGGGCCTCGAGATGATTTCAGATGGTCGACGGAATACTTTTGGAAGTTGGGAGATATCAGTTTTTAGTGCTTATGGTTTTTTTCGCTTTTACGGCATAGGAACCGCAGAAGCGGCCTTGGCATCGCAGAAGCAGGTTTGGGCATAATCTTCAAGCTCCACAGATGCGGAGGGAATTTCACAGAAGCGGACTCGCATCTGCGAGATAAGAACCGCAAAAGCAAAAATTTAGATTTTAAATATAACCGCAGAAGCGGCTTATGTTCCATAGAAGCGGGACCACAGGTGCGGTCCCTTGACCGCAGAAGCAAAAATCCTTAACCAGAAATAGTAATTTCGAGGGTTTAGCTTCAAAAGTTGGAAAACTCAAATTGGAGCTCGGGAGAGAGCGATTTTGAGAGGATTTTGAAGAGAAAATAATTGGGTAACATTTTATTAATCCTTTCTAGTTATATTCCACCAATCTTTAGTTAATTTCAACATTTAATTTCGAAATTTTTGTAAAAATTAGGGAAAAAGTTCTTAGACCTTTAATTGAGAATTGGAGAGGTCATTTGAACTCCGATTTTAATATTCTTGTTATGTATAGACTTGTGAGAATATGAGGGTTCTGAAAATATGAAAATTATCCGGTTCCGATACGTTGGCCTGAAGGACATTTTGGTCATTTTATCTAAATTTGCGTCTTTGCTTTAAATTAAATAGTAGAATCAGTTGCTTGAGGTGTATTTACGATATGTAATTGAATTGAATAGTTTTGTGCCATTTGGAGTCGGATACTCGTGGCTAGGGGTGTACATAGGTCGGGTTGGTTCGGATTATACAATTACCAAATCAAACCAATTGTGTCGGGTTATTAAATCTAAAGACCAAACCAAACCAATAAAACTCGGGTTTTTCACTCTCGGTTTTTTTCGGGTTTTCGGGTTATTCAGATTTTTTTCTGGTATAATCTTCGTAGAACAAAACATATAAATTGTGCTCAAAATATTTCTTTAGTTCTAGTAAGATACAACTATATAAAGTATTTTCCAAGAAAATAATAAAAAATATGAGATATGTCATGGCATTATCCTAAAATATTCAACAATAAAGAAAATTAAATTATGTAATATAAATATTGCTAATTAAAAAGCCATAATAAAATAAATATAATCTGAAAGTACTAAGTTATGCTAAAATAAGTAGACTAATACGGGAGTATTAATTACATGACTAAACGCTAAAGAAAAAATAAAAAAAGGTTGTGCATTTTAATCTAAATTATTGTAAAACAAAAAATAGATATTCAATACATTCCCGTTCGTAGTATTGAGTTGAATGTCTTTTGTTAGTATTAGTATTGATTTGATTTTGGTTTGGGCTTTTGTTAGCACTATTTAATTTACTAATGTTAATAACTATAAAACTTATTGGAACATTCAAAAATTTTAAGTCCGATATTAAAATAATACCTCAAAAAATAAAATTATGAAATTTTTTAAGAAATATTTATAAATTACATTACAATAAGTATATTTATATATTAAATATATCTAAATTTTTATATATGTAATGTCGGGATGGTTTGGTTTCGGTTTGGCTTTCTTTAGTTAAAACCAAACCAAACCAAACCAATTGTGGTCGGATTTTTTTTCCAATACCAAACCAATTCTAACCAACCCATAGTCGGGTTTTTTTTTTACTCGGATTATCGTGTTGGTGCAGTTTGTCGGTTTCCTTTGTACACCCCTACTCGTGGCAAAGTGTGGTTTCTAGTTGATTTTTTGCCTGTTCGAGGTAAGTGGCTTGTCTAGCTTTGTGTGGGGGACCTCTTCCCTTTAGGACATGATAGTTGATATTTGAAAGCCTCGTACGTAAGGTGACGAGCGCGTACTTGAGCTAATTGTTTGAAATATATTTTTACTTGAAGTATTTAAATTGAGTTTTTCTTTCTTATCTGTTTATTTTGAATTGCAAGTTTATCCTATGTTAGTTTAGAGAAGCATGTTTATTTGACTAATTTGCTTAAGTGCTTAAACTGTCTTGGTCGTACTAAGTGAAGCATGTTAGTCTAGGATTTTCTATTACTTTTTCTGAGTTAGCATTTATCCTAATATTTTGGGCTGTTATTGTGTGTTTTAAATTGGGACTACGGGATGGCATCCCGGGAGATCCCCCGTACTTGTTATGTTCTGGACTGAGGTGTGGGATGCCAAGAGATCCCTGGCACTTGTAAATGTATGTTTTGAGGATACCAAGAGATCCCTCGTGTATATTTTGAGGATACCAAGAGATCCTTGGGATACCAAAAGATCCTTCGTGTATATTTTGAGGATACCAAGAGATCCTCGAGATACCAAGAGATCCCTCATGTATATTTTGAGGATACCAAGAGATCCCCGACTATTATTTTCTGTTGTGAGTAGCATTCCTTATATTGATTTGTTCTGCTTCCTATTACTGTTTCCCTTATTTATCCTGTTCAGATTCTCGCTGCAGACTTTATCTATACTGTTTTTCCTTGTCTTATCATATATTATATTTATCTCAGTAGGGCCCAGACCTTCCTCGTCATTACCTAACCGAGGTTAGGCTTGGCACTTACTGAGTACCGCTGTGGTGTACTCATGCCCTTTTTGCGCATGTTTTTCATGTGCAGATCCAGGTAGCTCTACCCAGGCATATCATCCTCGAGGCGGAGAGATCTAGCAGAGATTTCGAGGTACATCTGCTGCGTCCGTAGACCTGGAGTCTCTTTTTTATTCTAGCTTTAGCAGTTAGCTTTCTCCTTTTCATACTGTTCATTTTAGACATTCTAGAGTTAGAGCTATGTACTTACTTTTCGTTAGCCTTTATACCCGTGAGTTTTCTATATTTGGGGTGATGTTGTAGACTTCCACATTATTGAGTAATATATGCCGAGCGGCATCTTTTATACAGTTTTCTTTTAATTGTTCATTTTTTAATAATTTATTCCGCAAGTTATGTTGTTGTTCCACATTGTTAGGCTTACGTAGTTATAGGAACTAGGTGCCATCATGACATGTTCACGGAGGGCGAACTGGGGTTGTGACAAGTTGGTATCAGATTTCTAGGTTCATAGGAGTCACGGAACACAGACCGATTTATTAGAGTCTCGCTAATCGATACGGAGACGTCTGTACTTATCCATGAGAGGCTATGTAACTGTTTAGGAAAAATCTTCACTTCATTTGATTTTCTTGTCGTGCGATATTTTTGACATAAATTCTAAACTTCTGTCTTCTATTCTCTCACAGATGGTGAGGACACATGCTACTCGAGATGATCAGGCACCCGTGCCCCCTACTGCAGCCGTCAGAGGTCGGGGCCGGGGGAGAGGTCGAGGACACGCACATGGTGCAGCCAAAGCACCTGCGCGAGCTGCTGCCGAGGCACCACCAGCAGATCCAGTGGAACCCAGGAACCTGGCATGCCTAGCACTGCCATTACTACTCCAGCTCTCCAGGAGACTTTGGCTCAGTTCATGAGTATGTACACCATCATGGCTCAGGTAGGGTTACTTCCCCTTGCTGCAGACATATCCCAGGCCGGGGGAGGAGCACAGAGTCCCGCCGACCGCACTCCCGAGCAGCGAGTGCAGGTTGAGCAGGCTCCCAAGATTATTCCCGCACTGCCTGCAGTACCAGTTCAGCCTGAGGATGGGTCAACTGCTTCAGAGGACGAGCAACGGAGGCTTGAGAGGTTCAAGAAGTATGATCCCCCAGTGTTCAGTGGATTAGTATCAGACGATGCCTTGGGATTTCTATAGGAGTGTCACTGTATTCTTCGCACTATGGGCATAGTAGAGTCCAGCGGGGTTTCTTTCACTGCCTTTCAGCTTCGGGGAGCCGCCTATGATTGGTGGCGCATTTATGAGATAGACAGTCCAGTCGAGGCTGCTTCACTGACTTGGACCCAGTTCTCGGATATGTTTGTGAGAGAGTTTGTTCCCCAGAGTGTCAGGGATGCATGGCGCGCAGATATTGAGCATTTGTGCCAGGGTTCTATGACCGTTTCGGAGTATGCTATCCGTTATACCAGGTTGGCCAGGCATGCACCGGCTTTGGTTGCTACAGTTCGGGAGAGAGTTCGTAGGTTCATTGAGGGTCTTATCCCACCCATCAGATCTAGCATGGCTCGAGAGTTGGAGATGGACATTCCTTATCAGCAGGTAGTGAGCATTTCTAGGAGGATTGAGGGTATGCTCGCCAGGGAGCGAGGGGAGAGGGAAGCCAAGAGGTCTCAAGAGTCAGGTCACTATTCTGGTGCCTGTACCCCATCAGTAGGTCGTTATGGTAGCGGTTATGCGGGTCGCCTTGTCCATTCAGCTCTTCCATCAGCCAGCAGTGCTCCAGCTCTGCCTACACCTCAGGATCCTTACTATGCAGCTCCAGTTTCTAGCGCGCCTCCTGCGTGGGGTACTTCTAGGGGTCAGTCAAGCAGACCTGGCCCTAGTCAGTCGCAGCCACCGCATCCTCCCAGAACTTGTTTCAAGTGTGGTGATACACGCCACATGGTTAGGGACTGCCCCAAACTTGGTAGGGGTGCATCTTTACAGACTGCTCAGGCACAGCGTGCTCCTCAGAGTTCTCAGGCCATGATCACAGCTCTAGCTGTTACCCCACCTACCCAGCTAGCTAGGGGTGGAGGTCGGGGAGATAGAGGTCGCCCTCGAGAGAGGTGTCAAGCTAGATATTATGCTATTCCTGCTCGTACTGAGGCTGTTGCCTCCGACTCCGTCATTATAGGTATTATACTGGTTTGTCACAAAGAGGCATCGGTTCTATTCGATCCAGGCTCTACATATTCTTATGTGTCTTCTTACTTTTCTCCGCATTTGGGTGTGCCTCGGGATTCTTTGAGTGCCCCCATTTATGTTTCTACTCATGTAGGAGATTCTCTTATTGTGGACTGTGTTTATCGGTCATGTTTTGTTACTATTCGTGGTTTTGAGACCAGAGTAAATTTATTGTTACTCGATATGGTGGATTTTGACATTATTTTGGGCATGGACTAGTTGTCGCCCTATTTTCCTATTCTTGATTGTCACGCCAAGACCGTTACGCTGGCTATGCCAGGTATCCCGCATATTGAGTAGAGTGGTACTTTAGATCACACTCCCAGTAGAGTTATCTCTTTTCTTAAAGCTCAGCGTATCGTTGAAAAGGGGTTTGCCGCGTATTTAGCCTATGTGAGAGATGTCAGTGTTGATACCCATTCTGTCGATTCAGTCCCAGTGGTACGGGATTATCCCGATGTGTTTCCAGCTGATCTTTCGAGCATCCCACCCGATAGAGACATCGATTTTTGTATTGATCTGTTACCGGGCACTCAGCCCATATCCATTCCTCTGTATCGTATGGCTCCTCCTAAGTTGAAGGAGTTGAAGGATCAGTTACAGGAATTGCTTGCTAAGGGTTTTATTCGACCCAGTGTTTCACCGTGGGGTGCTTCTATCTTGTTTGTTAAGAAAAAGGATGGTTCTAAGCGCATGTGTATTGATTATCGCCAGTTGAACAAGGTTACAGTGAAGAACCACTATCCTTTGTCTCGTATTGATGATCTGTTTGACCAGCTTCAGGGCGCACAGGTGTTTTCTAAGATTGACTTGCGCTCAGGTTACCATCAATTGAAGATTCGGGAGCCAGATATCCCGAAGACTGCCTTCAGGACTCGGTATGGCCATTACGAGTTCCTTGTCATGTCATTTGGGCTGACCACTGCCCCAACAGCTTTCATGCATTTGATGCACAGTGTATTCAGGCCATACCTTGACCCATTCATTATTGTTTTTATTGATGATATTCTGGTGTATTCCCGAAGTCGGGAAGATCATGAGCAGCACTTGAGGACCGTGCTTTAGACCTTAAGGGAGAAGAAGTTATATGCAAAGTTCTCAAAATGTGAGTTTTGGATTAGTTCTGTGGACTTCTTAGGCCACGTGATTTCCAGCAAGGGTATTTGGGTGGATCCGAGGAAGGTAGAGGCCGTGCAAAGTTGGCCTAGGCCATCCTCAGCTACACAGATTTGCAGTTTCCTTGGTTTGGCGGGCTACTGCCATCGCTTCGTGGAGGGATTTTCATCATTTACGGCCCCTATGACAAGATTGACCAAGAAGGTGCCCCATTTCAGTGGACAGAGAAGTGTGAGGCGAGCTTCCAGAAGCTCAAGACAGCTTTGACTACAGCCCCAATCTTGATGTTGCCTACTGGTTCGGGGTCTCATACTGTCTATTGTGATGCCTCGAGAGTTGGCCTTGGAGCGATGTTGATGCAGGACAGTAGGGTGATTGCCTACGCGTCCAGACAGTTGAAGATACATGAATAGAATTACCCTGTCCATGACCTTGAGTTAGCTGCCATTGTTCATGCCTTGAAGATCTGGTATCATTATTTGTACGGTGTGCCTTGTGAGATCTATACTGACCACCAGAGCTTGCAGCACTTACTCAAGCAAAAGGATCTCAACATGTAGAGGAGGTGGTTAGAGTTGCTGAAGGACTATGACATTACTATTCTGTATCACCCTAGCAAGGCCAATGTGGTAGCAGATGCCTTGAGTCGCCGTGCGGGGAGTTTGGCATATCTACCAGCTTTAGAGAGGCCTATGGCGATGGATGTTCAGGCCTTAGCCAGCCAGTTTGTGAGATTGGATCTTTCGTAGTCCATTCGGGTTCTAGCCTGTATGGTTTTCCGGTCCTCCCTATTTGATCGTATCCAGGAGCGACAGTATGATGACCCTTATTTGCTTGTCCTTCAGGACAAGGTTCAACAAGGAGATGCCAGATATGTGACCATTGGAGATGACGGGGCATTAAGGATGTAGGGCCGAATTTGTGTGCCTAATGTTGATGGTCTTCGAGAGTTGATTCTAGCAGAGGCCCATAGTTTGCAGTATTCCATCCATCTGGGTGCCATAAATATGTATCAGGACTTGAGACAGCACTATTGGTGGAGGCAGATGAAGAAAGATATAGTTGGTTATGTGTCTAGATGCCTCAACTACCAGCAGGTGAAATATGAGCACCAGCACCCGGGTGGGTTGCTTCAGCAGATAGAGATCCCCGAGTGGAAATAGGAGCGCATCACCATGGACTTTGTATTGGAGCTCCCACGGACCTTGAAGAAGTTTGATGACATTTGGGTCATTGTGGATCGACTGACCAAGTTTGCTCATTTTATTCCTGTGTGTACCACTTATTCATCGGAGCGATTGGCGGAGATTTATATCCGGGGGATCGTCTGTCTACATTGTATTCTAGTTTCTATTATTTCAGACAGAGGTACCCAATTTACATCGCAGTTATGGAGAGCCGTGCAGTAGGAGTTTGCCACTCGGGTGGAGTTGAGCACAGCATTTCACCCCAGATGGATGGACAGTCCGAGCGCACTATTTAGATTCTTGAGGATATGCTCCGTGCGTGTGTGATTGAGTTTGGAGGGCCTTGGGATCAATTATTTCCATTGGCGGAGTTTGCTTACAACAACAATTATCAGTACAGCATTCAGATGGCGCCGTATGAGGCTTTATATGGTTAGAGGTGTAGATCTCTGATGGGCTGGTTTGAGATGGGTGAGGCCAGGCTATTGGGCACAGAGTTGGTTCAGGATGCATAGGAGAAGGTTAAGATGATTCAGGATAGACTCCGTATAGCCCAGTCCAGACAGAAGAGTTATGCGGACAGGAAGGTTCCTGATGTTTCATATATGGTTGGTGAGCGGGTTCTTCTTCGGGTTTTGCCTATGAAAGGCGTCATGAGGTTTGGGAAGAAAGGAAAGTTGAGTCCGAGGTTTATTGGCCCTTTTGAGATCTTGAGGCGAGTTGGGGAGGTTGCCTTACCTCCCAGTTTGGCTGGGGTTCACCCGGTATTTCATGTTTCGATGCTCCGAATGTATCACGGGGACCTGTCGCACGTTTTGGATTTCAGTTCAGTCCAGTTGGACAAGGAACTATCTTAGTTGAGGAGCCAGTGGCTATACTGGACAGGCAACTCAGAAAGTTGAGGTCGAAGAACATTACTTCAGTAAAGGTTCATTGGCGGGGTCAGTCGGCCGAGGAGGCGACCTGGGAGACCGAGCAAGATATGCACAGCCAGTACCCTCATGTTTTCACTACTTCAGGTATGTTCTCTATGCTCGTTCCAGGACGAACGAATGTTTAAGTGTAGGAGGATGTGATGAACCGGCCGGTCGTCTTAAGAATTAACGCCTCGATTCCCCATTTAACTGTTTCCCATAGGTTCATTTCTGCTATTTTGGTTTGCCGGGACGTTCGGTGTTGGGTTTCGGAGAGTTTTGGGACAGTTAGTCCCTAAATGAGAGCTTAAGTGTTGAAAAGTGGCCCGTAGTTAGAACAGTGTGAAGTCGTCCTCGGAATGAAAATTTGATGGTTCTGTTAGCTCCGTTAGGTGATTTTGGGGTTGGGAGCGTGTTCAGAATGTATTTTGGAAGTCCGTAGCTCATTTAGGCTTGAAATGCCAAAGTTTGAATTTTGAAGTTTCCGGTCCGGTAGTGAGTTTTTGATCCGAGGGGCGGATTGGAATTCTGAAAGTTGCAATAGCTCCATCATGTCATTTGGGATGTGTTTGCACAATTTTAGATCATTCGGACGAGTTTTGGTTAGGTTTTTGATCGAAAGCGTGTTTTGATGGAAATTGAAGTTCCTAGGCTCAAATCCTTGCTTAATTCGAGTTTCCGGCGTTGTTTGAGGTGGTTTAAGGATTGATGCAAGTTCGAATGATGTTATTGGACGTGTTCGTAGGTTTGGTTGAGGTCCTGGGGGGCCTCGGGTGTGTTTCGGGTGCTCAATGGGGCAATTGTTGCTGTTGGAAAAGAGTTGCAGCAGCTGAACTCTTTAATTCTCTGGTATTTTTGCTTTTGCGGCTTGGGAACCGCAGAAGTAGCCTTGGCTTCGCAGAAGTTACTTTTGGTCATCCTCCAGGAACCCGCACAAGTGGATCCGCTTCAGCGAGATGGGAACTGCAGAAGCGGAAGCTGGGATTTTAAAGGAAGCCGCAGAAGCGGCCAGAGCTCTGCATAAGCGGGACCGCAATAGCGGTATTCACTGTTCATAAAAGGGAATTTCGAGGGTTGAGTTTCAAAAGTTGGAAAAATTAATTGAGAGCTCGGGAGAGGGAAATTTTGAGTGGGTTTTGAAGAGAAGATCATTGGGTAACGTTTCCTTAATCCCTTTTAGTTGTATTCCATCAATATATAGCTTAATCCATCTTCTAATTTCGAATTTGGAATAAAAATGGGGGAAAACTTCTTCAACCAAACTATTGGGTTTTGAGTGAGCATTTGACCTCCGATTTGGGAGATGTTTATATGGTTAGACTTTTGAGAGTACGAGGGTTCTGAAAATGTGAAAATTAATCGATTCCGAGACATTGGCCTGAGGTGCATTTTGGTCATGTTACCTAATTTCACGTTGTAGCTTTGAATTTAATAGTAAAACCAGTTGATGCGATTTTTATTATAATGTGTAATTCAATTGAATAGATTTAGGCCATTTGGAGTCGGATACTCGTGGCAAAGGCGTGATTCCTAGTTGATTTTGAGCCGGTTCGAGGTAAGTGGCTTGTCTAACCTTGTGTGGGGGACCTTTCCCCTTAGGATTTGTTATTTGGTATTTTGAGTGCCTTGTACACTAGGTGACGGGCGCGTATTTGAGCCAATTGTTGAAAATCCGATTTTTACTTAAGATATTGAGATTGAGTTTCTTTCATATTTGCATTATTCTACTTGCAATTTTAACCTGTGCTAGATTAGGAAAGCATGTTCAGTTGATTTAACTTGCCTAATTGCTTATGTTGCCTTGACTGTACTACGTGAAGCATGCTAGGCCAGTACTACCTGTTGCTTGTCTTTTGTACTTCATTTCTGAGTATCTTCTGGTTGTGATTACGTATTTATACTGGGACTACGGATGTGGGATTCCGGTAGCTCCCCCTTGTTTGTTTACTTTGGGACTACGGGTTCGATTCCCGGTAGATCCCCCCTGCACTTTTACTTTGGGATTGCGGGTTAGATTCCCGATAGATCCCCCTTGCACTTTTACTTTGGGACTGCGGGTTAGATTCCCGATAGATCCCCCTGCATATTGATGGTTGGACTACGGGACGGTATCCCGGGAGATCCTTCAAAATTACATATGTGATGGACTATGGGACGATATCTCGGGAAATCCACCGGACAGAGGAGAAAAAGGACTACAGGACGGTATCCTAGGAGATCCTCATTGTTATCACTGGTATTGAACTGTACACATTCCGTGTTTACTTTGTTCATTATGTAATTGTTATTGCCTGGTTGACCTGTCTTTTCTCACTGTTGTGCACATTATTGCAGCCATTTCTTCCATACTGTTAATTTATTATTATATTTTACCTCAGTAGGGCCCTGACCTTCCTCGTTACTACCCAACCAAGGTTAGGCTTGGCACTTACTGAGTACCGCCGTGGTGTACTCATGCCCCTTATGCGCATGTTTTTCATGTGCAAGTCCAGGTTCCTCCACCCAGGCGTACTATCATCGAGGTGGAGAGATCTAGCGGAGACTTCGAGGTATATCTGCAGCGTCCGCAGACCGAAGAGTCTCCTTCTTTATTCTATCTGTAGTGTTTAAATTCTATCATACTTTTTATGTAGATGAGATTAGAGCATTTACAGTATTTCTTTTAGCATGTGTTTCCTGTGAGTTTTTGGGTTTTGGGATTGAGTTGTAGACTTCCGCATTTCTTTTGAGTTGTATAGGCCGAGCGGCCTTATATGCAGTTATTATTTTAATATGTTCAGTTTTAATTAATTTTTCCGCAAGTTAGGTTGTTGTTTCTGCATTGTTAGGCTTACTTAGTTATAGGGACTAGGTGTCATCACGACATGTTCATGGAGGGTGAACTGGGGTCGTGACACGAGGCCTCGAGGTGATTTCAGATAGCTAAAGGGAGGAATTTGGACTTGTGTTATTGCAGCAAATTCTATTGTTGCTGGTATTTTCGCACCTGCGGAAAGGGGACCGCAGGTGCGAAGGGGGAGGCCGCAGGTGCGAGTTTGGTCTAGGCAGCTGTTTCCGCAGAAGCGGATGAGAAGCCGCATCTGCGGTATCGCAGATGCGGTGTCACAGAAGCGGGAAAGGAAAAATAGGTAGGGACAACAGATGCGGATAGGGAGCCGCACTTGCGAAGCCGCAGATGCAGCCAGGCGGGATTTAAAGAAGTTCCACAGATGCGGAGAATCAACCATAGGAGCGGTACCGCAGAATTAGATTTTGGACCACACATGCGGTTTAGCCTGGGCAGAAGGTATTTAAGTTCTTCTTCGCGAATTTTGAAGGGTTTATCATTTCCAACTTCGGACTTGGAGGATTGTGGGCGATTTTAAAAGGGGATTTCAAAGAGCTTCGATAAGGTAAGGATTTTTGGACCCAAAACACGATTCTATGGTGCTATTTCATGAATTAGGACTGAAAATTTAAGGAATTAATGGACAAAAAATTGTGGTTTGAACTTAAGAGAGCAAAAATTGAGGATTTGAAGGGTCAATTGAACTCCGATTCTTGTGTTTTTGATATGTATAAACTCGTGGGGAGATAAGGAGTCTAATGATGTAAAAATTTCTAAATTTTGAGAAGTGGGCCCGGGGCTCAGGTTTTGCTAATTTTGAGATTCTTGATATTTTTTGATTGTTTTCGATTGGCCATTATTTCCTTAGCATATTGTGATCTATTCATTCTGGTTTTGATCAGATTCGACATGCGAGGAGGCTGATTTGAGAGGCAAGGGCATAGCGAGCTAGAGTTTGGCCGGCTTGAGGTGAGTAATGATTATAAATAATGTCCTGAGGGTTTGAAACCCCAGATTTGCACAACGTAGTGCTATGTTGAGGTGAGACACACGTTGTATGATGAGTGTGGGGTCCTTTACTACTAGGGACTGTGACTTGGTCCACCCCGATTGGTGATTTTTACCGTATTTTGACCGAGATTTAATTATTATCATTATGATTTGGGCTAGTTGCCATGTTTGGGGCCTTGTGTCGACCTATAGAACCCTTAGGGGCATTTTTTTTACTGATTATCCTCACTTTACTTGTTAAAAATCGTACCCTCAATCATGTTTCTAACTATTTAACATAATATGAACTGGTTGTTGAAATGTTAATCCTAAATGAAAGAAATATGTGGGCTGAGATCCCTATCTTATATTAGTATGCCCGAGAGGCTGTATTTATATTTACTGAGAGGGGTTGAGAACCCAATAGTGAGGATGTTTTATATGTTATGAATCTGGCTGCACGCCGCATCAATAATTTTATATGGATCGGGCTGCACGCCGCAGCAAATGTATATTTATATATATTTGGATCGGGCTGCGCGCCGCAGCAATATAGCGCTGGGGCTGTAGGAGCCTCTCCGGAGTCTGCACACCCCCAGTGAGCGCAATCCACTATTGTTATGGATCGGGCTGCACGCTACAACGATATACGAATTGGGCTGCACGTCGCATCGGTATATTTATGATTTCAGTTATTATGAATAGTATATGAGTGAGTACCGATGAAAAGTAATGAATAAATGAACAATATGCTCGAGGAGCGGATTTTATACTTGATTAATACTGGTTAAGTTACCTGTTCTCCCTGGTTTTAAGGAATTTCACCTGACTTCTTCATTATCTGCTGTTTAAATGGCTTTACTGCTTTGATATAGAACTCCTTAGTGCCTTTACGCGATTTCATACTATCAGTCATTATTTATTATTATTATTCACTGGGTCGGAGTAGTCACATTACTTCCTACACCATGTGTGCAGATCCAGGTGTTCCTGAGGTGTAGTGCGAGCTATCCTGCGGTTCAGATTCCACCGAAGTTATCGAGGTAGCTGCATGGCGTACGCAGACCCGATTTCTCCCTCTATCATTCTTTACCTTTTCCGCATTTTAGACTGTTCATGTATTAGACTGTTGAACTCATGTAATAGAGGCTCTTGACTTGTGACACCAGATCGGAGGGCCAATGTAGAGATTATTATTGTGGTTTACGCATATTTCATCTTCTATTTCAGACTTCTATTCATATTAGTTTGGTAATTTAATTTTGTTAATCGGTATTGAATTTAAAAAAAGGGATTGAGAGTGTTGAATTGGTCGGGCTTGCCTAGCATTGTGTTGGACGCCATCACGACCGGGGTTGGGGTCGTGACACAAAATTTATCAAAGCTCCTGAAAAGCTAATTGTTTGTTTAAAAAGAAACATAATACAAGTAGTGTCTGAATAATATTTGATAGTGGAAAATAAATTGAAGGATCCCGAAAAGCTTATATGCAAATTTGCCATTCATATTATATGATTATGGTCCGAACACATGTTGTAGTAAAATTGAAGTTTACTAATACAAATAGCAATCGTACTGAGACTACAAATTATTGAAAGATTGAAAATCTTCATATTTCTACAATCATAGGGTTTATGTATGTGAGAAGTTACCCGCCTTATTCTTCAATTTGTACTACATCATGTATTACAATAAACCAGAAGTTTACTAATGCAAAAGAAGCTACAGTTAATGAGAAATTTACTTATACAAAAGCAGCCACATTAAACTAGAAGTTTACTAATGCAAAAGTTTGTGCCATAGTAAACCAGAAGTTTACTAAGAGATAGCGCATGCCATGACACACTTGAAGTTTTCATTTGCCATTTTTAAATGAGCTATTTGAGAATTTAGAGAAGCATATACTGAAGAACTAGAAGATTCTTCAAGAATTCTCTTGTGCTGCTTGTTCTCATAATAAATTGATTCTTAAAGTTGGTAACTTTTCTACAATGCATTTCTGGCCAGAAATATTCTTTGTAATACAATGATATTCCTTGTTCATTTCATCTGTTGTCTAAAAATGATACCCCTTTCGGCGGATATCTATAAAACTCAACAAGTTTCTTCGAGACTTGGAGGAGAACAATGCATTGTCTATAATAAGTTTTGTTTTCTTAGACAAAAATATAATGGCTCTTCCGGAGCCTTCAATCAAACTTATATTACCAGAAATTTTTGAAACATTTGCTTTTTCCTTATGCAAATAAGAAAAATATTTTCGATCCTTGATTATGGCATGAGTTGTTCCACTATCAGTTACACAAATATCTTCATGATTGGTCTTGGATCTAAATATAATTTGAGGATTATCCATATTCTTCAAAATAAATATTATAGTAAATATTATTATCAAAGCATACTTTTACATAACCATACTAACTAATACAAACAACAGAAATTTAAATTTTTACAGATGCATCAGCAATCACATGACTTGTTTCTCCTTCTGGGAGTGCAAAGTAATGAACTACATTCAAATGCATGAAGTCAACATTATCTTCAGAGACAAAATTTGTTTCAACATTTTTCTTTGTATTTTTTAGGGAGGCTTGATAAAGCTGAACCAAGTGCTTTGGCGTACGACAAATACGTGACCAATGCCCTTTTCCTCCACATTTATAGCATGCACTTTCTGCATTTTTGGCTTGCACCGCTTCATTCTTTCATTCCTTCCTCTTCTACTGCTGGTGGTGAGGAGGGTTCTTTAGTGAATTATTATTACCATGATTATTGTTTCTTCCACGACCACGGCCATGACCATGGATGGGGCCACGACCTCTTCCACATTTAGCTTGGTGGAAGTTCGTCTCATTCACTTCAGGGAATGGATAAGAACCAGTAGGTCAACTTTCATGGTTTTTCATTAATAGCCCATTATGTTGCTCGTCTACAAGAAGATGCGAGATAAGTTCAGAATACTTTTTAAATCCCATCTCTCGATATTACTGCTGCAGGAGCATATTCGAGGCATGAAAAGTGGTGAAAGTTTTCTCCAACATATCATGATCAATAATATTATCACCACATAATTTCAATTGGGAAATAATTCTGAACATAGCAGAATTATACTAACTGATAGATTTAAAATTTTGTAGCCTTAAATGAGTTCAGTCATAACGTACCTGTGGAAGAACGACCATCTTCAGGTGGTCATATCTATATTTCAAATTATTCCACAGTATGACTGGATCTTTAACAGTAAGATATTCCATTTTCAGGCCCTCATCAAGGTGATGGCGTAGGAATGCTTTGGCACGGTCTTCGTTTGATGCCTCATTTTTGTCTTTGATGGTGTCTGCCAGACCCATCGTATCAAGATAAATTTCAGCATCAAATACCCAAGACATGTAGCTTTTGCCCGATATATCCAGGGCTACAAATTCAAGTTTAGAAAGATTTGACATTATATAGAAGAAGAAAGTTCGTACCTCAGATACTTTCAAAGTATTTGCTCGAGATGATAGAGTCTCGTGCTGATAACGTGTTATAAAATAAAGATTGTAAAGTAAAGACAAGTATAGAGAGAAACTAATATATTATTCGAATTCAAACTGATGTACATAATGAACTGAAATCTCCTCTATTTATAGTAGAAAAGAAGCTGCTGTGTAAGCTATTACTGTAAGCTGCTACTGCAAGCTGCTGTGTAAGCTGCTTGTCAGCTACTTGTAAGTTGCTACTGCAAGCTGCTGTGTAAGCTGCTTGTCAGTTGCTATATCAAGTTACTGTGTAAGCTGCTTGTCAGCTACTTGTAAGCTGCTACTGTACCAGATATAGATAATCTTCTACCGGGGGTAATATTTATCCATAACGGAGTACTAAATGAACATTCATAATATAATATATATTTATAACACCCGTTACTTTCTAAGGTGGACAGCTCACTGAGTTAACAGGGACATAATTTAAAGAGTGCCCTTAAAAATGGCCATGTAGTGCAAATAATAGTGAATAAAACTAATTTTGTCATTTGAAAACATTGTCCACTTTAAGGCTAGCCCAAAACTAGTGGCCCAAATGTAATTTGCATCTGCTTCCTTCCTCTTTATTCCGAAGTCCAAAGTGGTGAGACCAGCTATATGAAGTAAAAATAGCACGGTATATTCAGTTTTTGAACTGGTCATTCAAAAATAGCCAGCTTTTACCAAGTCAATGAAAAATAACCACTAGTTTGCTGAAATAAAGAGTGGTCCAGTATAATATACTGGAGCTCAGTGCACCTGTGTATGAACTCCAACATATTATACTGGACTGGTATACTTTGCTGTCTCCAGTATAATATACTAGAGACTGGGGCACCATTGCTCCAAACTCCAGTATATTATACAAGTCAATGAAAAATAACCACTAGTTTGCTGAAATAAAGAGTGGTCCAGTATAATATACTGGAGCTCAGTGCACCTGTGTATGAAATCCAACATATTATACTGGACTGGTATACTTTGCTGTCTCCAGTATAATATACTAGAGACTGGGGCACCATTGCTCCAAACTCTAGTATATTATACTAGACCAGTATACTCACTGGAACTCTAGTATATTATACTAGACCAGTATACTCACTGGAATTCCAGTATATTATGCTGGAGTTCTAGTGCACTTATGCTGGAACTCTATCATATTATGTTGTAGTTCCAGCATACTTATCCTGGAACTCCAGTATCACATGCTGGAGTTCAAGTATACTTATTCTGGAACTCCAGCATAATATACTGGAGTATTTTCCGGGTTTCGAACAATATTTTCGCTCAGATTTATCTTTGCATAAAAAATGGCAAAATTTCGATTACTTTTGAAATTGGGCTATTTTTGAACGACCAGTTGTAAATCTGGCTATTTTTAAAATTTCTCCCATATATCAAAGAATAAGCTCAAGTAGCCATCTGAGCCCAAATGGTTGTGTTCTTATCCCCTAAATTACGAACTAGTTAGTCCAAAACGAATATGTATTTGTACCTTATTCCCATTTATAAATGAAATTTTCACCTCTTATAGTAAAGGTTAACACCTTATTTATTTTAAATAAATACCATTTTAAAAAATTATTTTCTATAGATACCTTTTAAGGTTTATAGCAAAATATTTAATTTTAGTTACCTCCTAACCCTAAGTCACTAAATACGCTAATCAGTTATACAATTTTCTTTTCAAGCCGTCTCTTCCCACTGTAAAAGCTAACACAGTTGCAACAGAAATGGCTCAAATAGTTTAGCTTCTAATGAATTGGTCAAAATGGCATCAATATTTATACGTTCGAGCCTCATTCATTCACATGGTTCAATCACCAATTCCACTCTTCTCGAACATCACCGTCTGTCAACAGCCGTTATCCATGACATCACATTTCACTTTCCGGCAAGCTCATTTTCGTGCCTGCGCCGCCATTAAATCGCGTGAAAATTCACTGCCTTTGGATCCATCAGAGAGCGAAAGTGATTCCGATGGCATAACAAGGAAGATTCGCCAGAAATTAGAGTTTGTTCTTAAACAAAGACAACGGAGTTTGGGGCTGAGAAAGTTGATTTTCTGTTACAATATTTCAATGTATTTTCATGTATTTCATTGTATTCATTGTCTTTTTTTAATTGTAATTCAATGTATCTCATTTTATTCCATGTTTTTCGTTGTATTCACTTTTTTTTCATTGTATTTCAATGTATCACGTTGTATTCTATGTATTTTATTGTATTCACTGTCTCGCTATATGCCATGAATATATTCATATATTTTTTAATTAATATAATTTATGTATTCAGATGTATTATATAATTTTTCCAAAGATTGCTATGTTTTTGGGTATTTTTCGGTTGAGAATCTTTTTTATAACTGAAATACAAAATTTATGTGTTATAATTGAGTTTGTTGAGTTATATTAGGAGTCTATTATGTTAATTGATTCACTTTCTCTTTTAAAAAAAGTGTAGTCACCTATTTCACGCCGTAAATATAGTCGAATACAATAATCTGTCCAGCTGTAATCTCATGTTTCACTCTATGAATACAGTAGAATATACTCGAATATAACAACTGATTAGCTGAACTTCCCTGATTCACGTCTATTTTTGCTATTGTATTCATGAATACAATAGCTTAAATACACCAAATACATCTTATACTCACATAAAATGTATCTATAATCCGTAATATAGAAAATAATATCTATAGATGGCTAATTATTACTAAAAGATAGTCCATTATGAAAATTTCTCTTTATAAATTTAAATTTAAAAAAATGACCTTTTTAGATCTCTTATGTGTAGAAGACATATCTCTTACGTGTAAAAGTAAATCTCTCATATATAAAAAAATAAAAAAGGGCCAAAAATGTCCTTAACGCATTAGAAATGGCTCAAAAATACCCTATTCCACCTATTGATTCAAATTTGCCCTTAATGTTATTTTTAGGCTTAAAATGCCCATCCCTTAACGGAAAGATGACATGGTATTGATGGGCATTTTAATTAAACATGTGGCAATTATTTAGTGGTCCACGCAGATTTCTCTAAGGGAAAAGGACCAAATATACCCCTCTACTTTCGAATATTGTCTACATCTAATAGTATAAATTTAGCCTGACAATATAACGGAGGTTATAAATTATAAAATATCTTGGCCCCACAAGAGGTAGGGTCATAAAACTAAGAACAAGTTTGTAAAAAGCCAAAAAACCAATTGACCTAAAACCAATAAGGAAAACTACCCCAGTATAGCTGTTCTAAAAAATAATAGTCGTCAAAATACATATTTTATATATGTATTATGTATGATCCCCACTTACAGAATTTTTCTGGACTTGTATTGTTACTAGCGATTATATTTACTTTTGGCTGATCGCCCAAATGTGTAACATACTCTGGCGAATACATTGCTGGCCTTTTAATGCCGACGGGGATGGTTGGAAAAGCATGCAATTGGAAACTGACCTCAATTATTAATCTAAGAAGCATAGCCTGCAAACCTAGCAGATACCCTTCAAAAATATGAAATTTGCCTCCAATAATAAATCACTATAAAATCATGTGAATAGCTAATATTATTTAACTCGCAGTATAGTGCTTACCATATCAATAAGGGGCCAAAACCAAAATATTATTTTTTTTAACTCAAAGCACAAAAATAGAAGGAAAACAAATATGATCAACTTATATATAACGCATTTCATCAATGCGCTATACCTTAACGGCACATTTTTCCGTTAAGATATAGTGCATGTAGAATACGTACATAATGCGCTATACCAGCGCATCCAATGTATGCACTATACCAGAAGTTGAAAAGACATGTAAGTATTGTTTGACCAAAAAGTTTTGAGCTTTTTGTTAAACCAATTAATATAGAAAATGGAGGATAAATCTTAGCCAAACATAATTAACTCTAGACCTAAACATTTTTAAACAAGAGAATTGAAGGAGGCCTAGCTTATATAATATTTCTTAAGATGATTAACATACATCAAATGTAAAGATAAGCTTACATCTTGGGTAAATTGTTCTGTATATTTAAGAGCAAAGAAGAAAAAGAGGGAAAGTCATTGAGAACTATAAGATCTATCATCATTGATTCAATAATGAGGATTATAAAGGGTTGTAACCAAAATCTTGGCTTTCGCTTCATTTTAGGATATCTCTTCCTATTCTCATCTTTGATACATTGTTCCTCTCTTTTTTCGGATGGAGACCCCCCCCCCCCGGTCTTGCTTTCTTGTCACACGTATATATTACCAATTTCCCCTTTATTTACGGTCTTTAACCAATGTACCCTCTCATAACTATACTCTTCCTTACTCGCCCAAGTATTACGACATATGTTTTGCCGTATAAGCCTTCTGATGACTCGATCTCGGCGGCGGCCGAGATACTCGTTACTGTTACGCCTCGTGGGCACGACTATGGCTTGGTTGACCCCTTACCATTCCTTTTAATGAAAACCATCTTATGGACAGATTTTGACTCATACAGTTAGTCCCTCCGACCATTGCGATCGCCTATTGGCGAGCTAGATGGGCGGATTCTGTTGATTCAAAAATTAGGAGAAATCTCAATGTTATGCGAGGAACAAGTCCTTATGGCGAGGTAGCGACGTGATACTTTAAGGGTTTCATTGGACCATCACATTAGTTTGGAGTTGGATCCTAACATCGATTCAGGGTACCATGAATACCTATTATACATCATTATAATGTACGTTTCCCAAGCATCGTATCGTTACCCATGCCCTTTAAGTTTTCTGTTTGGCAGCTCTTGGATTTCCCGCTCGGGACATTTATGTCCCTATAAATAGGGGAACCTATCAATTAATTGTTTTGCTTTCCAGTTTACCTAAGAAAGAACTTTGCAAATTTCCTCCTTTTCTAGTCTTTCGTACTTTTGCTTTCACTAGAATTCGACGTGACCATTACCTTTTTCCTTTACCGTTCTTGTTTATTTTGATCAAGGAAGACAAATGGCTAGCGTTTCTTCCCAATCTAATAAAGTTGTTGGTGCTCTGTTGCCGGGAAGTGGCGTATCCCTATACAAAGAGGGGGTATATGTGGTAGAAGACGAGCGATATTAAACGATGGACGAGATAGTTCCTCATCCAGGGAAGACGAGGATTGATTTTTTCAGCCCTTCCAAAAATGAACCAAAGCTCGTTCCTTACAATATAGATGAAACGGCGATCACGATGCTCAAACATAAGTGGAGACTTCCTTCTCATAATGAAATGGTGCCGACGGGGAAGGATATTATGCATTTTCACCGCCCAAGCTGCTGTGCATTTTACGCATACACCTTCATCATCGGATACACGCTCCCCCTTCCTTCTCTGGTGGTAGATTTCTGCCACTTCTACGAAGTGTGCCTGTCTCAACTCTATCAATATGCGTACAAGCTCTTTTTTATGCTCATCACGTATGCGGAGCTGGCCGACGGAGGAATTTCCCTAGGGCACATGCTCCACATCTTCGCCCCTTATTTTCTTTGGGGTACGATGATCCATATCACCATCGAGGAACTAAAGGCTTGGTGGTGAAGATGGACGATAAGGCCAATCCCCGCTTTTGGGAAATCAACTTCTATGTGATAACTAAGCATCTTGTTGCGAACTCGGCAGAGTTTCCAGAGACGTGGAACTTTTCTCATCAGTTTTCCCTTGTTTACTTTTGTATTTATTTTAAGATCGTCACCGATCGTCTTCCTTTTAGCGAATATTTTGAGGACTTGTTTTTTGCTTTTGCAACCGAGAGACTACCCCCTCCGCTAGTTTCCAATATTCGCGAGTTGGTGAGTGCAATTCTCCCCCATACGATGGGAATTCGTGAATGGGTGCCCTTCCATGAGAAGTTTGGGCACAAGCTCCTTATTGGTGAGTTGGCTTGGTGTAGTTTTGATTTGTTCCCTGCTTCATAGTTTTTTTAAACGTGTCATTGTATGATCTAATCCCTCCTTATTGACAGGCTGGAGAGGAGCGAGGAGAACGAGGTCTCCTCCGCTCGCATTCTGTCAACCGGCGACCTTTGCCCTTCCTGTTCCGAGGGCTATTGCTTGACCTGCACTAAGAACTACTATTCGGCCTGCACCTGTGGCCAAATCCGTACACTTGGAGGTTACTCAGCCAGCGATTCTGACTCCTACAGTCCATTCAACGGGTAAATCTTCCCGTGCTAGTAGTGGGGAGGCTCCGTCAAAGAGATGAAGGTCGTGTTAGAAGAGGTTTTCTCCCGCTGAAACTTTTTCGAGGGACGTCCTTGTCCTGATGGTAAATAAAGTCAAAAGCGGTGCCAACCCAACCGTGGAGACAATGGCTGTTGTAAGCGTTCAAGGGGATAATGTGGCAGAGAGACAGAATTCTGAGGCCGCCTCTCCTGTTTCGAGTGGCCCTTCTACATCTTGGTAGAACCGTACCCCATCTTTGGCCAATAAGAGGGCAAAAGGCATCATGGCTGAGGATTATGAATCCAAATCTTACATTGACCTTGAGGAGATGAGGATGTTCGAGGAGGGATTCACCCGAACTATAGTATGAGCGGGTGGCTCTTCCCAAATACTATAGATTCCATCTGATCTCAACTTGCTGCAAGACACAATGGACTTTATGCCGTAGTTTGATCTCCTATGCTCTACTCGTGGAGCTCTTTAGGATGTCAGTGACCCCGAGTTGTCACGCAGTGTGGCCGCGATGGGCATAAGGGTGAGTCCCCTTTTGTTTTGTTTCCCTTATTTTGTGACCTTTGTCTTTACTAAATTCTTTCTCCCTCTCTTTTTCCTCTTCTTTTTTTAGACTTATATACTAGAGGTCGAGAGTGCTCGTATGGCGGAGATGCGAGCCAAGATTTTTTTGAAGATGGTCGAAAAGTATCAGCAGTACCGTAATAGATGCGGTGAGATGCACCAGCGGCTCGTAGTGGGCACCATTACCCAGTCTGCTAGAGAGGAGTTGTAGAAAAGAGATGAGAAACTAATGCGGTTTATCCATAGATGCAGCGGGCTGGAGGAGCTGATTTAGGCAAAGGACAAAGAGCTTGAGGTGGGCAAAGGGGTTGATGTGGAGTGCGAGGACCTTCAGGCGAAGGTATTGTCTCTACGAGTCGAGCTTGAGAAAAATACTACTAAAATTGACACTCTAAGTGTGGAATGGACGGAGAAGGTGGCCGACTTAGAAAAGAAAGTGGTCGAGATGGAGAGAGCCAAGAGCGCTCGAATATCAGTTTTGGCGAGGACGACGGTACTAGGGGATACTATCCGCGTCCTCAAGCCTGAGCAGGAGTCTAAGAGAGTGACGAATATGCTAAGGGAGATACGGCCCGAGGAGCAAATTGGTGAACTTGATCGGGACCTTCGATCGTGGGAGACCGAGTTGCGGCCCTCGAAGTAGAGAAGGTGCAGTTATTGGCTCAAGTTCCCCCTCAAGTGTCTGCTTCGGCCGCTATTCCTCACCACCTGTATGAGCTATGGGTCCATTCCAAGGCCCAACGTGATATATACAAAGAGTTATAGGAGGCAGGGAATGTTCCAGAGGCCGCCTTTGAAGATGCTCGGCGAAGGCCCGCAAGGCTCGCACTGCCTGTGGTTACGACCCTGCAATAGCGGAGGCCGGTGAAGGCGTTGATGTCGCGGACGGGCTCCCTTCCGATAATGATGATGATGTTGGGGAGAAGGGCGGTGGGGACGACGCTGAGTGAAGCCTTTGCTGCAACCTTTGTACTTAGTTTTTTTGTTCTTTTGTTGTTTATTTTCATCTTTTTCCGAGGGCCTGTTTCGACCTTTTGTAGGGTGTGGCTGTCGCATATGTATATTTGAATGAAATTGTTATTTCACCTCCGTTTGTGTATCTTTATTTTTTTATTGACGGGTCACTGATTATTTTAATTGTGAATCCAACCTTGCGAATTCGGGCGAGGTTGACTTCTGATTTGCCAACTTAGGCGGAGCCACTGAATACACTCAACACTGTCTGCTCAATACAAAACAAGTTTGAAATATAAGGTACTAGAATAGGAAGGAGATAGGCAGGGTTGCAAATGTCGTGCAACTACCTTGTGATCTCCGGATAAGACTTTGAGAGTGTTGGAAGTTGTCACTCTAATGCTCAGGTACCTGGATCTGTACACAAGATGCAGGGAGTAATGTGAGTACACCAACTCAGTAAGTAACTAAAGTAAATAAAACCTGAGTGCAGTGACGAGCATTTAAAATCATATGCATACTATCAAGAAATCTCAACAGAAATACCAAGTCAAAATCTGAGTTCAATAAACAATTATCTCGTAAAAAATCCAGTTTCAATTAAAATCTTTAAAAAACATGTATTCAACATTTTCAATAGAGGCTCAATATAGAAGAAGAGTAAAAGAAGTAAAATGTCATAAACAAGCCCCTCGGGCAAGGTATCACTCATAAGTGTAGCCTCTTGGGCAAGCCTCTCAGTCACTCGTGACTCAACTCTCGTTAATTAGTACTCACACTCAACACACTAGCTCAATAGATATCTCATAATGGTAACCGATGTGGCGTGCAGCACGATCCATAATATATAGTGGACAACGTTCACTAGGGGTGAACAAACTCAAGAGGGGCTCCTACAGCCCAAGCATCATATCGCTGCGGCTTGTAGCCGGATCGAATATATATATTGATGCGGCGTGCAACCCGATCCATATGTATATAAATATCGAAGCAGCATGCAGCCCGATCCATAAGACATATAATATTGTTGCAGCATGCAGCCCGATCAATAACATATATATAATATCGTTGCGGCATGCAGCCCGATCCATAACATATATAAAATATAGCTGCAGCGTGCAGATAGATCCATAACATATATAAAATCATCACCATTAGGTACTCAACCTCTTTCAGTCATAAACCTCACGGCCACTCGGGCATTTCAGTGCAAATTAGGGAAACTCCGCCCAAACAGTTTTCACATATTAAGAAGTAGAGCAATGAAACTGGATTAAACAATAAACAAGTAAAACATGAATGAGGATATACTTTCAAAAGAAAACAGCGTGAGGGAAGTAATAAAATACCCCTAAGGGTCTAAACAGTTCGGCACAAAAGGCCCCAAACATCGCATTCATCCCAAGCTAACAGATTCCTTGCTAAACACGTGGATATCATATACAGTATATCAAAACATGCAACTATACAGTCTCTATAGGACGGATAAAGTCACATCCCTACGGGTGCACACCCACACGCCCATCACCTAGCATGTGCGTCACCTCATTTGTCAAAATAGTACTAATATCCAGGGTTTCATACCCTCAAGTCTAAATTTACAATTGTTACTTACCTCAAACCAGATGAAATCCTACTCCGAGATGCCCTTTCCTTTCGACATGGTCTCAACTCGCATCGAATCTATCCAAAATCAGAATTCATGACATCAATATATCCTAAGAGAACGAGGCCCATGCAAAAATAACCAAAGTACGTCAAGAATCCCAAAATTGGTCAAACTCGACCCTCGGTCCCACATCTCAGAATTCAATAAAAATCACATCAATAGAATCCTTATCCTTCCACGAGTCCATACATACCAAGAACATCAAAATCGGACCTGAAATGGTCCCTCAAATCCCCAATTTTACCTCTCGAATTCCAAGCCCTAACTTCCCAATTTTTCACCTCTAATCCCATAAATTTCATGCTTAAACAGTTAAATATCAACGTAGGATCGAGTTTTAGATTCAAGAAACTCACCTCAATGTAAACCCCTTTGATCCCCTCTTCAAAACCCTCCAAGAAGACTCAACTCCGAATAAAAATGGTGGAAAACAACCCAAATTTCGCGAAGGGGAACGTATATACTTACTAACCCAGGAATCCCGCACCTGTGGCCCTTTTCCTACTTCTGCAGTACTGCTTCTGCGGTCTAACCAACTGCATCTGTAGTTTCCACTTAATGCCCTAGATCGCTTCTGCTCCCATCTACCCACACCTACAGTCACGCAAGCGCGTTACACCTCCCGCACCTGCGACTTCTGGCCTTCTCTCATATGGCTGCATGTACGGCTAATATAACGCTTTTGCGATCTCGCATCTGTGGTCCCCAATCTGCATGTGCGGTTAGGACAGGAACACAACAGCTTGAGCTGCAAACTCTAACTTCAAAACTTCTCGATAATCATCAAAAATCATCCCGAGGCCCCTGGGACCTCATCCAAAATTACGAACAAGTCATAATCCTCTATTCAAACTTATACCAATTCTCGGAACACTTAAAAGGACATCAAATAATCAAAACACCCTCGGATTAAAGCCTAAGGTTTTCCAAAACTTCCGAATCACTCAAATGATCAAAAAGTTTATCAAACCTTATCTGAATGATCTGAAATTTTGCACACACGTCACAAATGACCCAACCGACCTACTACAACTTCCAGAATTCCATTCCGACCCCGATATTAAAATTTCCAGTTCTAACTGAAAAATGCCAAAATTCGTATTTCGCCAATTTAAGCCTAAATCTACCATGGACCTTCAAAAAGCATTTTGATAATGCTCCTAAGTCCCAAATCACCCAATGAAGCTATTCGAACCATCAGAATTCACATTCGAGACCTTTTTTACATAAGTCGACATCTGGTTGACTTTTCTAACTTAATCTTACTCAAAAGAGACTAAGTGATTCATTCATTTCCAAAACCACTCTGAACCCAAACCAACCAACCTGATACTATATAGTACAACTGAACAAGAAACAACCGGCCGGGTCGTTACATACTTACTCTCTTAAACAAATGTTCATCCTCGAACGATTAAAGAAATATACTTGAAGCCTTGAATAGATGAAGATATCCGCTCCGCATCTCCTACTCGGTCACCCAGGTAGCCTCCTCCACGGGCCGACCTCTCCACTGCACTTTTACTAAAGCTATATCCTTTGATCTCAACTTTCGAACCTGATGCTCGAAAATAGCCACTGGCTCTACGTCATAAGTTAAATCTCCATCTAACTGAACCGTGCTAAAGTACAAAACATGAGATGGGTCGCCAATATACTTCTGGAGCATATAAACATGAAATACCGGATGCACACTCGACAAAATAGGTGGCAAAGAAAGCTTATAAGCCACCTCCCCAATCCTTCGAAGCACCTCAAAATGACCAATAAATCGAGGACTCAATTTACCATTCTTCCCAAACCTCATAACACCCTTCATGGTGAAACCTTCAGTAGAACCTTCTCTCCAACCTTTTAAGACACATCACAGACCTTCATGTCAGCATAACTATTTTGTCTCAATTGCACTGTACGAAGCTGCTCCTAAATCACCTTCACCTTATCTAAAGCATCGTGCACCAAGTCTGTACCCAAAGGCCTAGTCTCATCGGGCTCAAATCAACCAATCGTAGATCTACACTGTCTCCCATATAAAGCCTCATATGGAGCCATCTGAATGCTTGACTGATAACTATTGTTATATGCAAACTCCACGAGCGGTAGAAACTAATCTCATGACCCTCCAAAATCAATGACACAAGTGCGCAACATGTCCTCCAATACCTGAATAGTGTGCTCGGATTGCTCGTCCGTGTGAGGGTGAAAAGTTGTGCTCAACTCAACCTGAGTACCCAACTCTCGATGCACAACCCTCCAAAACTATGAAGTAAACTAAGTACCCCTATCTGAAATGATGGAAACTGGAACCACATGCAAGCGAGTAACCTCTCAGATATAAATCTCTGCTAACTGCTCTGAAGAATAGGTAGTACACATAGGAATTAAGTGCAGAGACTTGGCCAACCAATCCACAATCATCCAAATAGCATCGAACTTTTTCAAAGTCTGTGGGAGTCTAACTACAAAGTCCATGGTAATTCGATCCCACTTCCACTCCGGAATATCTATCTGTTGAAGCAAGCCACCTAGTCTCTGATGCTCATATTTCACCTGCTAAAAATTGAGACACCGAGCTACAAATCCCACAATATCCTTCTTCATCCCCTCCACTAATAATTTTGTCTCAGATCCTGATACATCTTCGCGGCACCCGGATGAATGGAATACATGAAAGTAAAAGAGCAGGTGAATTGTAAATTATTTAAAATAAATTGCTTATAAGTTGACTTCTAACTAGAGTAGTCGACTTGATATGTTAATTAAGCAGGTATGATAACTTAAAGTAAAATGCAGAAAATAAATGCAGGAATTAAAGACACCGGGATTTTATACTAGTTCAGATTCAATGTGAATCCTAATCCAGTCCCCTTGGGTTGCAAGGGAGTTCTCTTCTAGTAAATGAGTCTCTTTCGAGTACAGATGTGATGTATATCACTCAATTTCTCTAGCACTCGTTTTGATAAAATGCCTCACCAGCTGTGTACCCTTTTTCTATCCCTGACTTGTTACACAGCAGATTTAAGTAAGCTACTATACTTGTTTGCAGTAGAATAAAGAGAGTGTTTTGGTTTGATCAAAGTATGTCTAGACTAGAGTTTACAAGGGAGTATTTATACTATGATAAATGGTAGAGGCTTGTCAAACCAAAGGTTTTGGCCCTTGGAAAGAATTGATTCTTTCCAAGAATAAAGAGTGAGTCGTTAGCTTCACTTGATTTTCTCTCCTTCGGCAGAGGATTGCTTTGCAAGATTTTTCCTTGATTGTTGGATCTTCCAAGAGCGATCGCTTACCAGATCTTCTCGCATCTTTTATTCTTCCGTGATTCTGCCTTGATTAGTCCAGCTCCACTAATCATTGATCTTCTCATGCCTTGATTATTCCAGTTCCATTAATCATGACACTGCTAATTTGATTTCCCTAGATTTACGAAGCTAATCCTGATTTGCTGATCTCATATAGATTTATTTCTTTCCTTGTAAATCCTTGCGAGTGAATTCTT
Organism: Nicotiana glauca; assembly: GCA_026770625.1. Lineage (NCBI taxonomy): Eukaryota > Viridiplantae > Streptophyta > Magnoliopsida > Solanales > Solanaceae > Nicotiana > Nicotiana glauca. The sequence goes on along the minus strand of MU759140.1, from coordinate 119,714 downwards.
CCCTTGTTTGTCATGAACCATCCCAACAGTTCTTCTTTACTTCTTTGAGTTCATGCACATGTATATTAATTGCATCATTAAAACATGATCTAACAATCTTCCCCTTTAAAAGATGGCAAAATAATATACAATGTGTAAGAAACTAAACATCAGTCGACTTTCCTGTGTTTTACTGGTTGACTTGACTCCCCCTCAATGTATGCGGTCGACTTGACTTGTCCATGATTCTCCCCCTCAATGTGTGCGGTTGACTTATACATGTACAGTATACATATAAAGTACTACCTATGCATATATAAGAAGTGTGCGGTCACGTCCCACACATAGTCTACTTGTACCTGTACAGTACCTGTACACATAACACCATAAAACATAAAAAACATACACTATAACACATAACAAACATATTTTCTCCCCCTTTTTGGACATCAGCAAAGAGGGATTAGAGTCATAGATAGAAGCTAGCAAAATAAAATTGTCCAGCGGCTGATTAAACAACCAACAACACAAAAAAACAAAAAAATTATCTAGGGGCACACCCATAAAACCACCAAAACAAGTTGCAATAAGAAACATAGTTTTGAAAAACATCCACACTAGCGGCGCAAGAAATAGGTAAGAGTGTTGCAGATGGCCTCCTTCAACTATTCGAAACTTGTATTGCAGCGACACTCACACCATCCAGCCTGTTGTGAACCTCCTTGAAAGCTTTGACAGCATTCTGCCTAACTCTGAGAACATCAACTCTGATTTTGGACACGTCAGACCCTGTTTGCTTTTAGATAGAATGAATATCACCCATAGTGAACTGAGTAGCTGAAAGAAAAGTCTTGATGTCAGAGATTTTGGAGTCAATGGAGCTAAGTTTCTCACTCAGCTCAGAGTTGAGAAGAGTAGGAGGAGGAACAGCTGATGAAGTTTTGGCTTCCATAGGTGCCTGTTTTGCTTCACTCTCACTTTTCTTAACCCAGGAGCCCTTGATACTTACATACCCCATACTAGCAAAAGCTCTAGAATTATTGGATTTGGAGACAGTAATGAAGGGATAATCAGACAATGAGATTTTATGGGCTTCCAGAATATGGGTGATTGCCATACCATAGGGTAAACTAGTGGGATCTTCGGCACTCTCTATTATGAAATTTACGACCCAAGAGGAAAGCTTGAGTTTGAGTTTTGTGATGAGACAGTAGACAAATAATGTATCCCTCTAAGAGAAGGTAGAAAAGGAACCAGTGCGGGGAAGCAAGGTGGTTGCCATAATATGGGCCTGAACCCGAGTTTCAAAACGTACATCACTAGGGCCCAATTGGTTTGGAAGGGTTTCAGAGGGACATCTAACAATGCATTATTTGGCTTGGTCAAAAGAAATTTCAAAGTTCTCAGGCCATACATTTTTAAATAGAGTAAGGTAACCGGAGCAATGACATTAAAAAAGTGAGTCAAACAGGGCACAGTCAAGAACAATATGTTTACCTAGTACTAGAGATTCTAGCCTATCTGGTTTACTAGAGCGGGGATTGGCATAAAACATACGAACTAAGGGATCATATGCCTTAGGCGGAGAAATAGAGAGAAATTTTTCCCACCCCTGATAGACAAAAAGATCCTTTACCTTACAGTTGAGAGCTTCCATATCATCAAGATCCACGACTCTTCCATGGGCGATGGGCTTATCCTTGAGAGAAATAAAAAGATCCATATTTGGGGTATCCCAGAAATTTAGGTCAAAATCGAATGAGGCAGAGAAATCAACCTTTGATTTCTTTGGAGTGGATGAGATGGGAGGATCTTCCATGGGTCATTTGCCTAAGGCTTTTTCACTTAGAAGTTGAGAATGTTTAGAGAAATCACCTTGAGATGAGGCGTAGCCTTCAGAGTGATCAGACCCTAGGTCTACTTGCTCAGGAGGCGTGGAAGGGGGTTTCGCCTTAGAGTGGGTGCTTTTTCTGGTAGATGCTTAGGGGTTCTTAGAATGCTTCACTATTGAAGAAAAGGAGGTTTGCACAAGGTTGTCGAGAGAATATGGGTATGAGAGTGACTGAAGAGGTTTTCTAACTTAAGAAGGGAATTTTGATGGTTGAGTGCAGAAAAGGAAAAGTTGTCAGTTGAGAAGACGTGATGATTGGCTTTCCATCTTCGAACTGCGAACTGATGTGAAAAGAGAGGGAAAGAATCGAGGGCGTAATTAATGCGTAAGAAAGGACAATTATAACACTTTTTACACAAATTGAGCACAAAGGTCCTAAGAGTTTTTAGACAAGCAAATAATACCAAGTAATTTTCTCAAAGTACAAAATCTTTCTTCAAGCAAAGGCTTAGTAAAAATATCGGCCAATTGAGCAGAGGTACCAACAAAAGCTATTTCTATATCACCTTTAAGAACATGATCTCTAATAAAATGATGCTTAATATCTATATGCTTTGCTCTAGAGTGATGCAAAGGATTTTTTGAAAGACAAATAGCACTAGAATTATCACAAAAAATTTGTATAGGTTTAAACGAAATTTCATAGTCACCCAATTGATGAGACATCCACAGAAGTTGTGCACAACATTGTCCAATAGCAATGTATTCAGCTTCTGTAGTGGACAAGGCGACTGATGCTTGCTTTTTACTGTTCCAGGATATTAATGCCTTTCCTAGTAATTGACAAGTGCCACTTGTGCTTTTTCTATCTTCTTTATCACCTATAAGATCAGCATCTGAAAAACCTTCTAATTTAAGCGAGTTAGAGCGAGGATACCATAGTCCATGAGATATTGTTCCAATGAGATATCGAATGATTCTTTTTACAGCAGTCAGATGTAACTCCTTGGGAGCCGACTGAAACCTGGTACATTTACATACGCTGAACATAGTATCTGGTCGACTTTTTGTCAGATATAGTAGTGATCCAATCATTCCCCTGTATTTGGTTTCGTCGACTTGAGTGCCCTGTTCATTTTTTGTCTAAATTTATAGTAGGGCTCATAGGAGTGTTAATAGATTTTGCATTACTCATGCAAAAATTTTGAATCAGCTCTTTTGTATATTTAGTATGGCATATAAAAGTTCCTTCTTCAGTTTGTTGAATTTGTAGCCAAAGAAAGAACGTGAGTTCACCCATCATGCTCATTTTCAAACTCACTTTGTTTAAGATTTGAAAATTCCTTGCACATAAGAGGGTTAGCAGTACCAAAAATAATATCATCAACATAAATTTGAACGAGATTACCTTCCGTCGATCATTTAATGAACAAGGTAGTGTCTATTTTACCTCTGATAAAGCCATGATCAACAAGAAAAGTAATCAACCTATCATACCAGGCACCTGGAGCATGTTTCAACCCATATAATGCTTTAGTAAGCTTGTATACATGGTATGGAAATTTTGAACCCTCAAAGCCTGGAGGCTATTTTACAAAGACTTCTTCCTCGATGAAACCGTTCAAAAAGGCACTTTTGACATCCATTTGAAACAACCTGAATCCTTTAAAGGATGCGTATGCCAAGAGAATTCGTATAGATTCCAAGCGAGCTACTGGAGCAAAGGTCTCATCATAGTCGACTCCTTCTTGCTGTGAATAGCCCTGAGCAACTAATCTTTCCTTATTTCTTATTACCTTTCCATCCTCGTTCAATTTGTTTTTGAATATCCATTTTGTTTCGATCATAAACACATTATCAGGTTTGGGTATAAGTTTCCACACTTGATTCTTGCTGAATTGATCCAATTCCTCTTGCATGGCTTGCACCCAGCTTGAATCCTTCAATGCTTCCTCTACCTTTTTTGGCTCAACTTGAGAAATCAATGCAATATTTGCTTTCTTTTTTAGGGCAGCCCCAGTTTTCATTCCTTCATTTGGATCCCCTATAATATATTTCTGAGGATATTCAGGTTCACTTCCCCATTCATTTAGTCAGACTCACTTTGTAGTCGACTTTGCTTGTTGATCTGGAGTATTATTGCAGTTTTCTATAGTTGACTCAATCATGCCAGTGGTGTTAGTCGACTTTTGTGGAGATTCTTCTACACATAAAGTGCATTTATTATAGACTCTAAAGGATCTGCTATTTAATGAATAGCCAAGAAAGATACCTTCGTCACTTCTTGGATCAAACTTTCCAAAATTTTCTTTACCATTATTATGAATAAAACATTTGCTTTCAAAGGGATGAAAGTAACTGATATTTGGACGTTTACCTTTTCTGAGTTCATAGGGAGTCTTTTTCATAATTGGCCTTATGAGGCAACGGTTGAGGATGTGACATGCAGTACTTACGCCTTCTGCCCAGAAATAGTTTGACAATGAATGTTCTAGTAGCATGGTTCTTGCCATGTCTTGGAGAGTTCTGTTCTCTCTTTCCACAACCCCGTTTTGCTGTGGTGAGCATGGCCTAGAGAAATTGTGAGTGTATCCTTGATAGTTACAAAAGTCTTCAAAAGCTTTGCTTTCAAATTCTCCTCCATGGTCACTCTGAATTTTTGAGATCAGATATCCCTTTTCTCTTTCAATCCTTTTGCAGAAAACTTTAAAATTTCTTAAGGCTTCATCCTTATGAGACCGGAAAATTACCCAGTGAAACATGAAAAATCATCAACAATAACAAAAGCATATTTCTTACCTCCTATGCTAGCAGTTCTAGTATGTCCGAATAAATCCATATGAAGTAATTGAAAGGTTTCGAAGTAGACACCATATCTTTGTTTCTGAAAGAGTTTCTATTTTGCTTACCCATTTGGCATGCATGATAAATATGAGTTCTAGAAAAATTCAGTTTAGGCAAGCCAATAACTAAATCATGTTTGGACAATTTATCAATCAAATGCATGCTTTTGTGGCCAAGTCTTTTGCGCCATAACCAGGGATCATAAAAAATAGAGGTTAAGCAAATGAGGCCATCAATATTTTCAAATCCATCAAGTATATTAACATTTCGATACCTTTTTCCAGGGAGGATTATCTAAACTGATTCGTCTTCAATAGCACATTCTGTTCTTTTAAACTTTACCTCATAACCTGAGTCGTAGAGTTGACTTATACTTAGGAGATTGTGTTTTAGGCCATCAAAAAGATATACTCCAGTAATGTCACAATTGTTGTTGAAGGGAATTGTTCCAGTGCCATCTATTTTGCCCCTTGAATCGTCTCCAAATCTTACACTTCCTCCATCAATATTTGTAACTTCTTTGAATAAGTTCTTATCACCTGTCGTGTGACTGGAGCTCGCACTATCTAGATACCATTTTCCTTTGCTGCTTACTCTGTGGTGTTCCTACAAGACAAGATGATCACTTTCTTTTAGCTACCCAAGCTTTCTTGGGTCATGGTGAGTTAGTGTTACTAGGTTCAGGATTTTTTGGCTTCCAAACCCATCCTGACATATTAGATTTTCGAAAGTGACAACCAGAATATTTATGCCCACTTTTATTACAATAATGACATTTAGCTGCAGACTTGCTTTCAGGTCTTTCATAAGTGTTAGAACTAGCCGATATAGAATTAGCTGGTTTCTTCCCAGTTGACGTGTAAGTCATCTCGTTCGACCGAATGGTCGATTTGGTTCTGATTGGTTCCTTTCAAGTTGACTTGTAAGCCATCTGGTTTGACCTGACAGAACTGTGACTGGTGGATTTGCGCAAGCTGTTAAGCTGCATTTGCAACTTTTCAAACTCTTCTTGAAGTACTTCTTTTTCGATTTCACATACTTCATGTTTGAGTTTCCAGTCTTTGACTTCCTTAGTAAGTCTCTTAAGTTCATTCATCATTCTTTGAGATTCCTTTAAGGTAGAGTCAAGAATATCCTGCAATTCATTACATCTTTCACAGTCATAAGATCTTGCCTCGCTAGTTTCACCTCGTGCCATGAAACAGTTTTCATCATCTGAATCATCTTCGTTTGTCCAGCACCTTGAGGTTTTATTATTTTGTTTTCCAGAATTGTCATAAAACAAAGACGTGTTATTTCCTCATGGTCAGATTCATCCTCATCGCTCCAGCTTCCGAAAGATTGGTTCTTGTTGAAACCTCTAGAGATCTTCCTTTTTAGTTTTGGACATTCAGCTTGAATGTGCCCAAATTTTCCACATTAGTAGCATTTTCTGTCATTCTTGTCCTGTTCATTGTATTGCTTGGATTGTCTTGGTGGGAATCTTCGTTTGTTTGTATTTCGGTATCTTCTCATCAATCCATCCATGTTTCTAAACATCATATCAATCTCTTCTTGTAGAGCTTCAGGATCATCAATTTCATTTTCAGCCAATTCTGTAGAGGCTTTGAATGCAACTATTTTCTTTTTCTCCTCTTGATTTGTCTTTTTCAGATGCATCCTTTCAAAAGTAATGAGTTTTCCTCATAGTTCATCATAGGATAATTAGTTTAGGTCTTGAGATTCCAGCATGACTACTTTGGTCTGCCAAGTGGTTGGCAAACTTCTAAGAATTTTTCTGACTTGATCACCACTGGTGTAGGGATAGCCAAAAGATTTTAAGTCACTGATTATCTTACTAAACCTGGCAAACATTTCCTCAATAGATTCTCCTTCTTTCATTGAGAAGAGTTCGTAGTCATGAACTAGCATGTCGATGTGAGTTTCCTTTACTTTGCTGGTTCCCTCATAAGTGACCTCAAGTTTGTCCCACATCTCTTTGGCTGTATCACAACTTGATATTTTCTCATATTCTTCACCACTTATAGCATTGTGAAGTAGATTCCTTGCCTTGTTGTTCACTTGTACAACTTCTTGTTGCTCCTTTGAGTGTGAGTCTTTGTCATCAGGATCAGCGAGTGGTGGAGTGCAAGCAGGTAGTGGATAATTTTCCTTTTTGATGACTCTCCGTACTTTAACATTGTATGCTTTGGAAAAGATTTCCATTCGTACTTTCCAGTAAGAGAAATGTTGTCCATTGAAGTATGGTGGTCTAACTTGTGAAGTTCCTTCCTGAAAGAGAGCGCCTATGATAACCGGATTTGCCATAATCTTTTCTCACAAGCTGTTAAGCAAAAGATAAAATGTGAGCTTAGCTCTGATACCAATTGAAAGTACAAGAGGGGGTGAATTGTAAATTATTTAAAATAAATTGCTTATAAGTTGACTTATAACTAGAGTAGTCGACTGGATATGTTAATTAAGCAGGTATGATAACTTAAAGTAAAATGCAAAAAACAATTGCAGGAATTAAAGACACCAGGATTTTATACTGGTTCAGATTCAATATGAATCCTAATCCAGTCCCCTTGGGTTGCAAAGGAGTTCTCTTCTAGTAAATGAGTTTCTTTCGAGTACAGATGTGATGTATATCGCTCAATTTCTCTAGCACTCATTTTGATACAATGCCTCACTAGTTGTGTACCCTTTTTCTATCTCTGACTTGTTACACAGCAAATTTAAGTAAGCTACTATACTTGTTTGCAGTAGGATAAAGAGAGTGTTTTGGTTTGATCAAAGTATGTCTAGACTAGGGTTTACAAGGGAGTATTTATACTATGATGAACAGTAGAGGCTTGTCAACCCAAGGGTTTTGATCCTTGGAAATAATTGATTCTTTCCAAGAATAAAGAGTGAGCTGTTAGCTTCACTTTATTTTCTCTCCTTTGGCAGAGGATTGATTTGCGAGACTTTTCTTTTATTGTTGGATCTTCCAAGAGCGATCACTTCCTAGATCTTCTCACATCTTTTATTCTTCCGTGATTCTTCCTTGATTATTCCAGCTCCGCTAATCACTGATCTTCTCATGCCTTGATTATTCCAGTTCCGTTAATCATGATACTGCTGATTTGATTTCCCCAGATTTACGAAGCCAATCCTTATTTGCTGATCTTATGTAGATTTATTTCTTTCCTTGTAAATCCTTGCGAGTGAATTCTTCCCTTGTTCGCCATGAACCATCCCAGCAGTTCTTCTTTACTTCTTTGAGTTCCTATACATGTATATTATTGCATCATTAAAACATGATCTAACAATATTGCGAGCTATGGTCTTCCTCCAGAATCAACTCCCGAAGCCCGTCTACATTGGGCACATATATTCGGCCTTACATCCTCAACATCCCATCATCACCAATAGTCACATCTATGGCATCGTCGTGCTGAACTCTGTCCTCACGGCAAGCAAATGAGGATCATCATACGGGCGCTCTCTAATGCGATCAAATAAGGAAGACCGAGAAATCACACAAGCCAAGACCCGACTGGGCTCCAAAATATCCAACCTTACAAACCCATTGGCCAAGGCCTGAACATTAACTGCAAGAGGCCTCTCACCCATAGGAATATATGCCAAACTGCCCATACTCACCGCCTTCCTACTCAAGGCATTGACCACTACATTGGCCTTTCCAGGATGGTACAAGATAGTGATATCATAGTCCTTTAGCAACTTCAACCATTTTCGCTGCCTCAAATTGAGATCCTTCTATTTAAACAAGTGCTGGAGGCTGCGATGATCAGTAAACACCTCACAAGACACACCATATAAATAATTCCTCCAAATCTTCAACGCATGAAAAATGGCAGCCAACTCTAGATCATTAACAGGGTAGTTCTTCTTATGGGGCTTCAGCTGACGAGAAGAATAAGCAATCACTCTACCATCTTGCATCAACACTCACCAAATGCCAACTATCAAGGCATCACAATACACTGTATATGAACCAAAAGTTGATGGAAAACTAACACTGGAGCTGTGGTCAAGGCAGTCTTGAGCTTCTGAAAGCTTGCCTCACACTCATCCAACCACCTGAATAAAGCACCATTTTGAGTCAATTTGGTCAGGGGTGATGCAATAGATGAAAATCACTGAATGAGCCTATGGTAATAACCCACCAAACCAAGAAAGCTACAATCTCTATAGCTGAGGAAGATCTGGGTCAACTCTGAACCGCCTCTATCTTCTTCGGATCGACCTGAATACCCTCACTGGACACCACGTGCCCCAAGAAAGCCACTAAGCTGAGCCAAAACTCACATTTGGAGAACTTTGCATAAAGTTTCTCCTCCCTCAATCTCTGCAACACAACTCTCAAATGCTCTGCGTGCTCCTCCTGAATACGTGAGTACACCAGAATATCATCAATGAATACAATTTCGAACAAGTTGAGATAAGGCCGAAACACGCTATTCATCAAATGTATGAATGTTGCTGGGGCATTGGTCAGCCCAAAAGACATCACAAGGGACTCATAATGACCATATCAGGTCCTGAAAGTTGTCTTAAGAATATCCGAGTCCCTGATCTTTAACTGGTGATACCCTGAGCAGAGATCAATCTTGGAGAACAGTCTCGCTCCCTTAAGTTGGTCAAATAAATCATCAGTACGAGGCAAAACATAATTGTTCTTGATTGTAACTTTGTTGAACTGCTTGTAATCAATGCATATCCTCATCGTGCCATCCTTCTTCTTCACAAATAGAACAGGCGCACCCAAGGCGACATACTAGGACGAATAAACCCCTTATCAAGGAGTTCCTGAAGCTGCTCCTTTAACTCTTTCAACTCTGCCGGTTCCATACAATACGGTGGAATATAAATGGTTGAGTGCCTATGACCAAATTAATACGAAACTTAATATTCCTATCCAATGGCATGCCCGACAGGTCTATAGGGAACATATCGAGAAAATCCCTCACTACATGAACAGAATCAATACTAGGAGTCTCTATACTGACATCCCTAACAAAGGCTAAGCATGAAAGACTACCCTTCCCAATCATCCGTTGGGCCTTTATAAATGAATCACCCTACTGGGTAAAAAATCAGTTGAACCTCGCCACTCAATCCGTGGCACACCCGGTATAGCCAACGTTATTGTCTTAGCATGATAGTCCAATATAGCACGACACAGAGGTAGCTAATCCATGCTTAATATCACATCAAAGTCCACCATACAAAGCAATAAAAGGTCCACTTGGGTCTTCTGACCCCCAATAGTCACCACATATGACCGGTATACATGGTCCACAATAATAGTATCGCCCATCAGAGTAGATACATGGACAGATGAATCAAGAGACTTACGGGGTGTATTCAAATAACGAGCAAAATATGACGACACATACAAAAAAGTTGAACCAGGATCAAATAACATAGAGGCATCTCTGTGGCAAACTAAGACAATACCTGTAATTACATCATCTGAAACAATATCATCTGGTCTGGCTGGGAGTGCATAGAATAGTCCTGACCATCACCTGATCGACATTCCCCTTTGGGGTGACCCCTAGCAGATTAACCCCCACCCCTAGCTATCTGAGCGGGTGGTGAAGTAACTGGAGCTGAATTCGAGGGTTGACTCCTCTATTGAGACGGACCCTTAAGAAGACGAGGACACTACCTCCTCATATGTCCAAACTCTCCACACTTGTAACAACTCCCTGGTGGGGGAACATGGACTAAAGGGAACCCCTGGCACCGGAATAACAAATAGAAGGAACTGGCATAGAAGATCCCTAAACTGATGGAGCACAAGACAAACTCTGGGCTGGTAGGGTGCTAACTGATGAATGACCCTGATGAGAACCGTGAGAACCATGGCTCGATGATGCCTCATGATAAACTGGGTGAGCTGACTAAGCATGCCTAAATGGGCATCCTCTGTCGTGCTGAAACTAACCTCTCAAAGGAGCACCCCCAAAATAACCAGATCCTCGAGGCCTCTTGGCCTCCCTCTCATCTCGCTCCTGGTGACGAACTAACTCAATCTCGTAAGCGATATCAAAAAACTCCTCAAAAGTAGCACCTAACACCCTCTCACTGGTCATGAGAATGTGACGCTGATATATGAGGCCATCAACGAACCTCTTGATCCTCTCTCTATCCGTAGGAACCAACCAAACAGCATGACGAGCTAACTCTGAGAACATCATTTCATATTGCGTCATAGTCATATCTCACTAACGCATTTGCTTGAACTGCATGCAAAGCTCCTCCCTGAGGGACTATGGCACATACTTCTCCAAAAAGAGAACAGAGAACTGCTGCAAGGTAAGGGGTACTGCACCAACAGGCCTACGCCTCTTATAAGTGTCACGATCCGGATTTTCTACCCTTAGGATTCGTGATTGCGCCTACTAGTGAAAGCTAGGCAAGCCAATTATTCCAATTATTTAACCATTTTCATTTTTAATCCCTTAAAATGGTGAATAAAGATTATATAAACAGCGAAAATAATAAAGTGGAAGATTTAAATATAACAATTTGATAATAATACAGATACAAATCCATAACATAAGCGACCCAGAATTGGTGTTACAATCTCACAGATTATCTAGGAATATTAAAAATAGAGGTACGAAAGATAAATACAAAGTTGTTTCTGGAATACATAAAAGAAACAGTGTGGAAACATAGAAGGAGACGCCAAGGTCTGCGGACGCATGGAAAACTACCTCGGGTCACCTAATGGACTGAAGGTGGCAACCTCACTGTGGTCCGAAAGCTGCAGCACTGGGAACTGCACATAGTGCATATTCTAGTATCAGCACAACTAACCACATGTACTGATAAGTGCCTAGCATAATCTCGGCGAAGTAGTGACGAGGCTAGGTCCAAACTAACAAATAAACCTATGCAGTTAAATCATACACAGCAGAAAATAAAGACAAGTATTTACAGTTAAAGGTAAGAGGCAGGGGGAACATGATGCGGGGAATATTAGGTAACAACAAAAAACCAATAGAAGAATGTAAAGAAAACCATAAATGAATTATCAACAAGAATCAAGAACTCAATAACACGTGCACGATACCACTCATCGTGCTTTTACTCTGATCCTCACCATAGAAATCAATAAAATCGGCACGGAATCACCCTTCGTGCTTTTACCTCATATAATCATGGCACGGAATTATCCATCATGCATTATCACTTTTATCATGGCACGACATTGTACATCGTGCGGCACGACATCACCTTTCGTACTTTTACCTCACAATATCGGCACGGTATCATCCTTCGTGCATTAACACTCTCAAAATCATGCACGATATCACCCTTCGCGCTTTACGCTCTTTCTCAACCAAGAAACAATCACAAAGAAATTTGGGCAAGGGAATCAATAATTTCACAGCAAGATCCCGGCAAGTGAACAATAGCATAACAATGATATCCCGGCAATAGAAATAATATCATGAGTAATAACATCCTAGCAAGGGAGATAATATCAAAAGCAATGATATCCTGTCAAGGGAGACAATATAATAAACCTCTTCTCTTTTCCACAATTACTTCACAACTCAATTCTTAACTTGAGCCAATGCTCTACAATGTTCAATTACCATTAACACTTCCACAAGCCTTGTTCCACAATAGAACTAATCATATAAAGCATGAACAACACAAAACGGAGTCACATTAACCATAGTATAAGACTCACGGGCATGCTTGACTCTGACACATAGATACTTATCACCGTGCCTATACGTCGTACCCAACAATTTACACATAGAAAATAAGACACAACTCCTAATACCTCAAGCTAAGGTTAGACCGAACACTTACCTTGATTCCACGAACACAACTTAAGCCTCAGCTATCGCTTTATCTCTTGTTTCCACTACCAATTCGCTTGTATCTAGCCACAAGTTACTTAACGATATTAATAAATGGTAAATGAATCAATTTTAATGCATAAAAATAGGTTTTCCAATGATTTCTCCAAAAAAATAAAAAATCGACCCCGGGTCCACATGGTCAAAACCCGAGGTTCAAACCAAAACCCGATTACCCATTCAGCCACGAACTCAAATATATAATTTGTTTTTAAATCGGACCTCAAATCAAGGTCCAAATCTCCAAAATTTTAAAATCCTAGGTTCTACCCAAGACACCCAATTTCCCCCATGAAAACCCTTGATTTTGAATTGAAATCTTGTAAAAAGATGTTATAGATTAAAGAAAATGAGTTAGAAATGATTTACAATCGATTTGGGGAAGAACTTGTCTTTAGAAAATCGCCCAAGAGAGCTTAGATTTTGAGGGAATTTGAAAAATGAAGAATTTTAGGCTAAGTTATGATTTACACAGGTGTAGATATCACATTTTCAATGATATGTTCACAAATGCGAACTCGTTATTGCGGCCAAAGATTTGCAATTGCGAAGGAAGGCCCGACTCTGCTTTCATCGCAAATGCGAACACTGTTCGCAATTGTGGAGCATGCTAAGGTCGCATTTGCGACATAAGCTTCAGAAATGTGAAGTTTACCTGCCCCAGCCCATCATCGCAAACGCGATGGTTAGTCGCAAATGCGAGCCAGGCTTCGCAGTTGTGTAGCCTGCAGACCTACAACACGCAGCAGTTTTGCTAAGTCCAATTTCACTCTGTGGCCTATCCAAACCTCACCCGAGCCATCAGGGTTCCAAACCAAACTTGCACGCAAGTCCAAAATCATCATACGGACTTGCTCATGCGATCAAAGCATCAAAATAACATCAACAACTACGAGTTTAGCATCAAAATTAAAGAAAATATCAAGAACTTTCAAAGTTTAACTAAGGGTCCGAATCACGTCATATGACCTTCGTTTCTTACAAAATTTTACAACTACAACTTAAATACCATATAACACCTGTACCGAGCTCCTGAACCAAAATACAGGCCCGATACCACCAGATTCAAACACATTCAAATTTCCAAAAACTCTTAAACTTTCAGTTAAAGAATTTTCTTCAAAAATTCATTTCTCGGGCTTGGGACCTCGGAATTCAATTTCGAGCATATGCCCAAGTTCCATATTTCCTTATGGGCCCTCTAGGACCGTCAAATCATGGGTAAGGAAAAAGGATGCTTTTAAGGCCTCGGAACACAGAATTTACTTGCAAATCAAGTGATGACCTTTTGGGTCATCACATCCTCCACCTTTAAAACAATTGTTTGTCCTTGAACGGACATAAGAAAGAAGTACCTGAGTTGGAGAAAAGAGGGGGATATCAGCTCCGCATATCGGACTCGGACTCCCAGGTCTCTGCCTCATCAGGCTAACCTCTCCACTGAACACGAGTAGAAGGGAAACTCTTTGATCTCAACTGACGAACATGCTGGTCTCGAATAGCTGCCGGCTCATCCTCATAGGACAAGTCCTTTTCCAACTGGACAATGCTGAAGTCTAACACGTGTAATATATCGATGTGGTACTTCCGAAGCATAGACACATGAAACACTGGATGCATGGCTGATAAACTCGGCGGCAACGCAAGTCAGTAAGCCACATCTCTCACTCGACAAAGAATCGCAAACGGGACAATAAATCTAGGGCTAAGCTTTCCCTTCCTCCCAAATCTCACCACACCCTTCATAGGCGACACCCGGAACAACACCCGCTCATCGACCATGAATGCCACATTATGAACCTTACGGTCGGCATAACTTATTTACCGGGACTGAGCTATACGAAGCCTATCCTGAAAGATCTTGACCTTGTCCAAGGCATCCTGCACTAGATCTGTACCAAACAACCGAGCCTCTCCCGACTCAAACCACCCAACCAGCGACCAGCACCGCCAACCATATAAAGCCTCATAAGGAGCCATTTGGATGCTCGACTAGTAGCTGTAGTTGTAGGCAAACTCAGCTAACGGAAAAAACTTATCCCACAAGCCTCCAAAGTTAATAACACAAGCTCAGAGCATATACTCCAAAATCTAAATGGTATGCTCGGACTGCCCATCTGTCTGAGGATGAAATATTATGCTCAACTCGACCCGTTTGCCCAATTCACGCTGAACTGCCCTCCAGAAATGTGAGGTAAATTGCGTACCTCGATCAAAAATGATAGACACGGGAACACCGTGAAGATGAACAATCTCTCATATATAGATCTCAGCTAAACTCTCGGAAGAATAAGAAACCGCCACATGAATGAAATGTGCTGACTTGATCAGCCTATCAATAATAACCCATACTGTAATCAAATTTCTTCTGAGTCCGTGGGAGTCCAAAAACGAAGTACATAGTGATACGCTCCTACTTCCACTCAGTAATCTCAATCTTCTGGAACAAACCACCAGGTCTCTAATGTTCGTACTTTACCTGCTGATAATTCAAACACCGAGCCTCATATGCAATAATATCCTTCTTCATCCTCCTCTACCAATAATGCTGCCGCAAATCCTAATACATCTTAGTGGCGCCCGGATGAATAGAGTAACAGGAACTATGGGCCTCCTTTAAAATCAACTCTCGAAGTCCATCCATATTAGGCATACAAATTCGACTCTGCATCCTCAAAACTCCATCATCTCCAACTGCAACCTGCTTAGAACCTCCATGCTAAACCATGTCTCGAAGGATACACAAATAAGGATCATCATACTGCCGATCTCGGATATGCTCAAATAATGAAGAACGAACGATTGTGCAAGATAACATATGGCTGGGCTCAGAAATATCCAACCTCACGAACTAGTTGGCCAAAGCCTGAACAACCAAAGCAAGCGGTCTCTCACCGAACGAAATATACGCAAGGCTGCCCATACTGGCTGACTTCCTACTTAATGTATCAGCCACCACATTGGCCTTTTCCGGATGATATAAGATGGTGATATCATAGTCTTTCAATAGATCCAACCACCTTCTCTGCTCAAATTTAGCTCCTTCTGCTTGAACAAGTATTGTAAACTCTGGTGATCCATGAACACTTCATATGACACGCCATACAAATAATGCCTCAAAATCTTCAGCGCGTGAACAATGGCTGATAACTCCAAATCATGAATTGGATAATTCTTCTAGTGGATTGTCAACTGTCGTGAAGCATAAGCAATGACTTTACTATCCTGCATTAACATCGCACCAAGTCCAATATGAGATGCAACACAATAAGCTGTATATGCCCTTGAACCTGTAGGCAATACCAACACCGGTGCCATAGTCAAAGCTATCTTGAGCTTCTAAAAGGTCGCCTCACACTCATCCGAACACCTGAACTGGGCACCCTTCTAGGTCAACATGGTCATCGGGGCTGCAAAGATGAAAACCCCTCCACAAACCGACGGTAATAGCTTGCCAAACCTAAGAAGCTCCAGATCTTTGTAGCTGATGCGGGTCTAGGCCAGTCCTTGACTGCCTCTATCTTCTTTGGATTTACCTGAATATCCTCTACTGATACATAATTACCCTAGAATGCAACTGATCCCAACCAAAACTCGCACTTCAAAAACTTAGCATACAACTGACTATCATCTCGGATGTTGCTCATGCTCCTCCCAGTTGCGAGAATAAATCAAAATATCATCAATGAAGACTATCTCGAACGAATCCAAGTAATGCTTGAACATTTAGTTCATCAAATCCATGAAAGCTGCTGGGGCATTTGTCAACCCGGATGACATCACAAAAAACTTATAATGTCTGTACTGAGTGCGGAAAGCTCTCTTAGGGTCATCAGATGCCCTAATCCTCAACTTATGGTTGCCAGATCTCAATTCAATCTTCGAAAATACTGTGGCGCCCTGAAGTTGATCGAACAAATCATCAATTCTTGGTAATGGATACTTATTCTTAACTGTAACCTTATTCAACCGCCGGTAATCTATACACATCCTCATCGATACGGCAGGATAGAAATGGGCTGAGTACTCTGGGCCAGATCAATGCAAAAGTCAATATCCCTATCGGGAGGCATACCCAGCAGGTCTGAAGGAAATACCTCAGGAAACTCACAAACAACAGGCACAGAATCCATAGAAGGAACCTTAACACTAAAATCACGAACATACGCCAAATAGGCCAAACATCCCTTATCAACCGTACACCGAGCCTTCATATATGAAATAACCCTACGTATAGAATTACTAGGAGTCCTTCTCCAATCTAAATGAGGTAACCCCAGGAAGACTAAGGTCACAGTACTGGCATGACAGTCCAAGATAGCGTGGTAAGGTGATAACCAGTCCATCCCTAATATGCCATCAAAATCAACCATATCCAAAAGTAACAGGTCTACTCGGGTCTCAAGACACCCAATCACAACTACACAAGAATGATGAACACGATTTACTACAATAGAATCACCCACCGATTAAGACGTATATACAGGAGCCCTCAAAGAATCACTATTCATGATCAAGTATGGTGCAAAATAAGATGACACATAGGAGTATGTAGACCTTGGATCAAATAGTACTGAAGCATCCTTACTACAAACCAGAACACTACCTGTGATAACTACATCTTAAGCCTCAACTTTAGTCTAGGCTGGAAGAGCATAACATCGAGGCTGGGTCCCACCACTCTGAACTACATCTCTGGGCAGCCTCCTGCTGGCTGGTCTCCCGCTCTAGCGGCCTCAGCTCCACCGCTAATACCTCTACTTCCACCTCTAGCACCTTTACCCCTACCTCTATCTGGTTGAGCGGGTGGTGGAACACTCGGTGCCTAAACCATGGCACGGGAACCCTGATGTTGAGAGTTGCTCGGTGCTCGAGGGAAAAATCTAGCAATATCCCTCGTATTTCCACAAGTATAATAGGCTTTTGGCCGCTGAGACTACTAACTCTGGTGGCCTGAATGACCACCCTAAAAACTCTGGAGCGGCGGTGCACTGATAGGATCTGGTGGTGCATGATAGGGCAACTGATCAATATACTGAGTATGAGAACCACAGCCACCTGGTACACCGTGAGAAGTCTGGAGTTCTGAATGAAATGGCCTGGAAGAATGGCCCTTATCAAAAGAATCCATGCCTCCAGATGAGGAACCACTAAACGTGCCCAAATGACAATGCCTCTTATCAGACCCCTAACCACCCTTTTGTGATAGAACTATCTCAACCCTCCTGGCCACATTAGCCGCATCCTGAAAAGAAATCACGTTCCTCGTCTCCTTATCCATCTGCAATTGAATAAGCTGAACGAGTCCCTCAATTAACCTCCTTACTCTTTCTCTCTCTCTCTCTCTCTCTCTCTCTCTCTCTCTCAATGGGAAGTATAAGAAGAAAATGACAGGCCAAGTCAATAAATCTGGTCTCGTACTGAGTAACAGCCATACAACCCTACTGGAGACGCTCAAACTACCTCTGATAGTTCTCCCTCTGAGTGATAGAAAGAAACTTCACCAGAAAAAGCTGAAAAAACTGATCCAAATCAAAGCTGGTGACCCAGCTGGTCTAGCCAAACAATAATCCCTCCACAAAGTCTTGGCTGATCCAGACAAACTAAAAGTAGCAAAGTCGACCCCATTGGTCTCCACTATCTCTATATTTCAAAGAACCTCAAGACAGCTGTCCAAATAATCTTGGGATTCTTAGAAGATGTACCATGAAAAGTAGTAGTAAAAAGCTTGGTGAACCTGTCCAATCTCCACAAGGCATCACCAGACATAGATGGCTCCTCTCCGGTCTGCTCCACAATACCAGCTGAGCTACCCCAACTGGCTGAGCTGCTGGAGTCTGAAACTGGGGAGCTATCTGCTCCGGAGTGGAGTAGCAGAAGTCTGGGCTCCTCCTCCAGAATGAGAGATGGCTGGTGCTACAGGAAGCAAGCCTGCCTGGGCGACACTCTCCATAAGACCCACTAGACGGACCAAAACATCTTGAAGTACCGGGGTGGCGATGAACCCCTCCGGGACCTGAACTGATCCTGCTGGAACTGTCTGGGCTGGAACTTCATCATAAAACTCAACCTGAGGCTCCACTGATGGTGTTGCTGCTCGAGCTCTGGGCTGAGCAATACCTCTGCCTCGGGCCATAGCACGGCCTCGACCTCTGCCCCTAGTAGGAGCTGCTACTGGGGGCTCGGGCTGCTGGTGAGCTGATGAAGCAGTACAAGTTCTCTCCATCTCGAAAGAAGAGAGTGGAAGTTCAATTAGCATTGAGAAATCAAGTCGCACGACAGAAAAGAATAGATATGAAGTTTTTCCTAACTCTATAGCCTCTGGGGGATAAATACAGACGTCTCTGTACCGATCCCTCAGACTCTACTAAGCTTGTCCGTGAATTGTAAGATCTAAGCAACCTATAGCTCTGATACCAACTTGTCACGACCTGGATTTTCCACCCCCGGGAGTCGTGATAGCGCCTGCTAGTAAAAGATAGGCAAGCCAACCATTACAATTATTTAACCCTTTTCATTTTTAATCCCCTGACAATGGTGAATAAACATTATATAAACAGCGAAAATAATAAAGCGATAGACTGAAATGTACAATTTGATAATAATGCAGATACCAATACATAATATAATCTACCCAGAATTGGTGTCATAATCTCACAGATGTCACACCTCTTTTTTCTATCTCAAAAGGGGTATAAGGGGATTTTTTCATATTAAAGTGACAATAACCGAAATGGAATTATTTATATCAGTTCAGAGTCGCCACTTGGGATAACTTATGGTGTCGCAAGTCATCGGTTTAAAATCTCGAATCGAGGAAGTTGACTCTTATTTATGGTCTGCGAACACAGAAATTCGGGTAAGGAATTCTGTTAACACGGGAGAAGGTGTTAGGCATTCGCGGGTTCTGCGATTTTAGCACAGTCGCTCAACTATTATTATTGACCTAATTATCTGATTAATTACATATTTTATACCTATTATGCATTTTAGTTTTTGACCTCTTTTAATTATTTATGTAATTATTCTAGAACAAGTTACGATATTCGTACACTTGTTTGTTCGGTACAGATTGTGAATCGTGTCATGGGAACCGTACCCGCGATCTACAACATGTTTATTTTTATAATTATTATCTGAAGTTATGGTCAAGTCGCGTCAAACACGCACTTGAAATTGGAGATTTACGGATCATGACTATGTCACGAGAACCGTAGCCATAATCACGATGATTTATTAACCGCGCCTAACACAAGCTACGAATGTCGTGCATTGAAATAACTTCTTAGCATTCCAAGAGTCATCAGTTTGAAGACTAATTTATTTTTTCTTGGTGTAAAACGATTTGTAAGTGACCCTCTTAATTCCAAAGGAAATCACTACCCATGACATCAAACAATATTGTAAAAGCAAGACCAATTAAAACCCAGGTTGATCGAAACCAAAACCGAGTGATTCTACTAGTAACCAAACGATAGCAACTTTTAACCCAATTCTCACAAACCAGTTTATAAATAGATTTTACAGTTCACACAAATCTTCATTCAAGAATTTAGGATCTGATTCGATAAACTTTCAACACGTATCAGTTCTACTAACGAATCACAGTCAACAAATAAGCCACAAATATCAACGGAAACTACTTAAATTAAAAGATCAGTTAAGAATAGACCTTAGAATAGCATAATCCGGTTTCCTTTGAAACATTTCTTAAAAAACATACATGAACTTTCAAGCAGAAACCAAACAGAGTCGGAGAACTTGAAGCGGAAGCGCGAATGGAACTCAATGGAAGCGGTGGTCTCTGTCTCAACCCCAATTGGCAACCCCTTGAACTCTTGAACGAGAACTCTCCTTCAACCTTAGTCCAATCGGTGAAATCTCAATCCAAAATCGAGTGAAATTGCAAGTTAAAACACCGAATATAGTGTAGCAATTTTTCTCTCGTTGCTACTGTAGTAACACATTAGGCTAGCTTCCAAATTTTCACAGTTCTTTTTTCACAATTCTGCCTCTAACTTTCTCCTCTTTTGAAAAGATTTAACTCACGTTGGATTTAACAACCAAACATTTGGTTATTCTCCTTTTTGAAAGATATTTCTTTTTCTAATGATTAATAGTCAAAGCCAAGTACATATGTTTCTCTGTCAAATATCGCTCAATTTGTTTACACAAGAATAGACGAGGAACTCATTTTCGACTTCAAATTCTCAATGTCCAATTTCCTATGCCGTTGATTTAGGGTAGCATTTCTATAATTGGATGTTTTATATGGAGGTGGAAATGGATAATGACCATTGAATTAGAAGGAAAATAGATGGCTATGATTAAATCTTACACTTAAGTGGGCTAATAGGTTGATAAGAATGAGCCTTAGTCTTGTTGGGATTAAATATGGTAGGTGGGAGAAATTAAAAAATAACCAGATTTACATCTGGTCGTTCAAAAATAGCTCAGTTTCAAAAGTAATCGAAATTTAGCCACTTTTCATGTAAAAATAAATCTGAGCAAAAATATTATTTAAAACCTGGAAAATATGCAAGTATATTATACTGGAGTTCCAGCATAAGTATGTTTGAACTACAGCATATTATACAGGAGTTCCAGAATAAGTATGATAGAACCCCAGCAAAAGATGATAGAGTTCCAGCATAAGTACACTAGGACTCCAGCATAATATACTGGAGTTCCAGCAAGTATAATTGTCCAGCATAATATAGTGGAGTTTGGAGCATTGGTGTTCCAGTCTCCAGTATATTATACTAGAGTCAGCAAAGTATACCGGTCCAGCATAATATGCTAGAGTTCATACACAGGTGCACCAAACTCCAGTATAATATGCTGGACCGGTCTCTGTTGCAGCAAAATAGTGGCTATTTTTTATTGACTTCGTAAATGCTGGCTATTTTTAATGACCAGTCTGAAAACTGGCTATACCGTGCTATTTTTACGGTAGGAAGACTAAAACAACATAATATGCTTATAAAATATAAAAATCACATCTTAATTAATAAAAAATATTAAAATAAAACTAAATATAAAAATTGAAACTATATTTTTTTGTATTTTCTTTTAATTTTTAAATACTAAAACAATAAAATTAAACTAATAAAGTGGTAGTAAAAAAACGGATTAAAAATCAATAATAACTCAAGTAAATATTTAACATACTACAACTAACTTAAAAATTGTGCGGGTCAAAAATTACGTGCTTATAATAGACTGTCTAAGAATACTATAAATAGACGTCCAAAAGATAAATACAAAGCTCTTTCTTGAATACATAAAAGAAACAGTATAAAAAGATAGAAGGAGCTATTTTTTATTGACTTCATAAATGCTGGCTATTTTTAATGACCAGTCTGAAAACTGGCTATACCGTGCTATTTTTACTGTAGGAAGACTAAAACAACGTAATATACTTATAAAATATAAAAATCAAATCTTAATTAATAAAAAATATTAAAATAAAACTAAATATAATAATTGAAACTATATTTTTTTTTTGTATTTTATTTTAATTTTTAAATACTAAAACAATAAAATTAAACTAATAAAGTGGTAGTAAAAAAAGGGATTAAAAAACAATAATAACTCAAGTAAATATTTAACATACTACAACTAACTTAAAAATTGTGCGGGTCAAAAATTACGTGCTTATAATAGACTGTCTAGGAATACTATAAATAAACGTCCAAAAGATAATACAAAGCTCTTTCCTGAATACATAAAAGAAACAGCATGAAAATATAGAAGGAGACATCAAGGCCTGCGGACGCCGGATGGACTGAAGGCAGCAACCTCATTGTGGTTCGAAAGCTACAGCAGCGGGATCTGCACACAGTGCAGAGTGTAGTATCAGCACAACCGACCCCATGTGCTGGTAAATGCCTAGCCTAACCTTGGCGAAGTAGTGACAAGGCTAGGACCAGACTATGTGCAGTTAAATCATATACAATGGAAAATAAAGATAACTATTTATAGTTAAAGGTAAGGTGTGAGGGGGGGGGGGGACATGCTACGGGGAATATCAGATAACAACAGAAAACCAATGGAAGAATGTAAAGAGAACCATAAATCAATTATCAACAAGAATCAAGAACTTAATAACATATGCACGGCACCACCCTTCGTGCTTTTACTCTCATCCTCACCATAGAAAACAATTGAATCGGCACGGCATTACCATTCCTGCTTTTACCTCACATAATTATGGCATGAAGTTATACTTCGTGTATTATCACTCATATCATGGCACGACATTGTACATCACGCAGCACGCCATCATCCTTCGTGCGTTTACCTCACAATATCGGCACGACATCACCCTTTGTGCATTAACACTCTCAAAATCATGCACGGCATCACCCTTCGTGCTTTACACTCTTCCTTATCCAAGCAACAATTACAAAGCAATTTGGGAAAGGAAATCAATAATTTAACAACAAGATCCCGGCAAGGGAACAATAGCATAACAACAATATCCCAACAATAGAAACAATATCATAAGTAATAACATCCTGGTAAGGGAGATAATATCAAAAGTAATAACATCCTGGCAAGGGAGACAATATCATAAACCTCTTCTCTTTTCCACAATTATTTCAATACTCAATTCTCAACTTGAGCCAATACTCTACAATGTTTAATTACCATTAATACTTTCACAAGCCTTGCTCAACAATAGAAATCATCATATAAAGCATGAATAGCT
Organism: Nicotiana glauca; assembly: GCA_026770625.1. NCBI lineage: Eukaryota > Viridiplantae > Streptophyta > Magnoliopsida > Solanales > Solanaceae > Nicotiana > Nicotiana glauca. Next base: position 96,469 of record MU759140.1, on the reverse strand, counting down.
CAAAACGGAGTCACATTAACCATAGTATAAGACTCATGGGCATGCTTGACTCCGACGCATAAATACTCGTCACCATGCTATATGTCATACCCAACAATTAACAGATGGCAAATAAGACACAACTCCTAATCTCACAAGTTAATGTTAGACCAAACACTTATCTCAATACTACGAACACAACTCAAGCCTCAACTACTGCTTTACCCCTTGTTTCCACCACCAATTTGCTTGTATCTAGCCACAATTTACTTAACGATATCAAAATATGCTAAATAAATCAATTCTAATGCATGAAAAAAGGTTTTCCAATGATTTCCTCAAAAAGTCAAAAATTAACCTATCACGACCCAAATCCCGAACCCGGTCGTGATGGCACCTCTCGTGAAGAGAAGGCCAGCCAGTCAACCCAATTCATCCTTTAAAACAGTTATTTAATACAATTATAGTATAATCATGGTTTAATGATACCAAATAGCAGAAAAATATAGATAAAGATGCGGAAATCCAACCCAACACAGCCCTAACCGGGGTGTCACAAGTCATGAGCAACTAAGGAATCCTGACACAAGTCTACTAAATACGAAATCCGATAGAATAGTTCGAATAACATATAAATAATGAGATAAAGGAGTCATGGGGGTTGTGGACGCTAACAGCTACCTCGTAGTCTCCGAATTCAACCTGGACTGGAAAGATCAGCTCTCAGGGATGGAATTTGCTATGCTTGAATCTGCCCACATGGTGCTGGGAGTAATGTGAGTACTCCGACCCAGTGAGTAATAAATAAATGATGGCTGAAAGCAAGAAAACATGTAAAGGCACAAAGCATTCTATACAGAAGCAGTAAATGACAAGTAGAAATCTGCCCCTCGGGCTCAGTATCAAAATAACAAGTAGGAATCTGCCCCTCGGGCTCAGTATCAAAATAACAAGTAGAAATCTTCCCCTCGGGCTCAGTATCAAAATAACAAGTAGAAATCTGCCCCTCGGGCTCAGTATCAGTAACTCAGAATAGTATCAGCCCCTCAGGCTCACTCTCAGAACAATATCATATAGTAACCGCTGCGGCGTGCAGCCCGATCCATATCTCGCTGCGGCGTGCAGCCTGATCCATATCTCGCTGCGGCATGCAGCCCGATCCATTTAATGTCGACGGCACTCACTGGGGGTGTGCAGACTTCGGAGGGGCTATTATAGCCCAAGCGCTATATCGCTGCGGTGCGTAGCCCGATCCAATATATATATATCGCTGCGGCGTGCAGCCCGATCCATATAAGTATCGATGCGGCATGCAGCCCGATACATAATATAAAACCCTTACATCCAGTCCCTATGCCTCATATCACTCAGTGTATCCTCACATCTGGCCCTCAACCACACTCAGTCAGAATATCATCATAAGCCGCTCGGGCATTACTAAAACAGTAGTTCTCTGCCCAAATTATCATTTAAAATATTATTTAAGTCTCAAATCTTAGTAAAAGTGGCTGAGTTTGTAAAATAATAAATATCAACAGGACTGAGTTCAAATACAAGTCAAAACAGTGAGGAAATAGTGATACAAATCTCCGAAGGGTTCAAATAATTGGCACGAAGCCCAAATATGGCAATCAGCCCAAATCATGATGATAACAAATAAATTTCAGTCAAATACGCGGTAAAATCATCAATCGGGATGGACTAAGTTACAATCCCCAACGGTGCTCTACCCCACGCTTGCTATCCGGCGTGCAAGTCACCTCAACATAGCACTACGATGTGCAATCCGGGGTTTCAAACCCTCAGTAAATCATTTAACATCATTACTCACCTCGAACCGGCTATTTCTTTAACCCGCGATGCTTTTGCCTCTCGAATCGACCTCCGAATGCCTCGAATCTAGCCATAACGATTCGATTTAGTTAATAAAAATTATAGAAATTTATTCCATATGAAATTCAACATTTTCCATCAAATATTCGAAATTACACCCAATATTCGCCCGTGGGGCCCACATCTCGGAACTCGGCAAAATTTACGAAATATGAAACTCCATCCAACCACGAGTCCAACCATACAAATTTTACCAAAATCGGACAACAGTTCGGCCTCCAAATCTAGAATTTTCATTTCTGAAATGTTTACACATTTTCTCTAATTTCTTCCATTTGATTCAGTAATACTTGATGGAAATAAAATAACAATGGAATCATTAAATATAATCACTTTTGGATATAGAATACTTACCCCAATCCATATGGTGAAAATCGCTTCAATCCGAGCTCCATAGCTCCAAAAATGAGAAAAAATCTCGCACTGCTCTGAAATATACACTGTCCAGAATTTTCGATCACTGTTCACCGCAGAAGCAAAATTACAGTTTATCGCAGATGCGGTACTGTTCATCGCATCTACGAAAATACCAGCAAGTACCCAGAAAATTGCAACAGCTTTTTATTTCACTAAAAATGCTCTAACTCCATCATACGAACTCGGAATTCGACGATTCTTGTTCCTATGAGTCAAAAATAATAATATGAATCTATTCCTTCAATCAAAACACAATTTCGAGCTCATTTTCTCAGTGCAATACCCATTTCGCTCGTTAAATAATTAATTCATATTTCGCGTCAAAAACCCAATCGCGACTTGATGAAATTAAACCAAACTTTCCAGATCACTCCTATAATTCATTATTAAAATTTTGGAAGTCTCGAAATCAAATTTCGATCTCTAGAATTAAAAATGGACCTTTGGATCATCACATGCTTATGCTCAAAACGGCAAAAATCTTCCAAAAACTCTTCCAAAACGTATCCTAGCCTCATGGGACCCCGACCAAATATGCCAACATAATTCATAACATCATTCAAACATGTTCCAATCATCAAAACACCTCAAACAACATCAAATTACCCAAAACTCATCGAATTCAAGCCTATGTTTCCAAAAAGTTCCGAAATACACTTTCGATCAAAAACCCGACCAAACGATGCCCGAATGACCTAAAATTTTGCACACACATCTCAAATGACACAATGAAGCTACAACAACTCTCGGAATTTTATTTCGACACCCGGATCAAAATCTCACCTATCAATCGGAATTCGTCAAATTACTAACTTCGCCAATTCAAGCCTAATTCTACACCGGACCTCCAAAATCATTTCCGATCACACTCTTAAGTCACAAATCATCCCGCAAAGCTAACCGAATCATTAGAATCCATAACCAAGCCCTCTAACTCATAAGTCAACGTCCGGTTGATTTTTCCAAACTAAGCCTTCCTTAAAGAGACTAAGTGTCTCATTTCTTACCAAAAACACTCCAAATCAACTCGGTCACACAAAATACGGATAATGAAGCAATAAGAAGCTAAAAATGGGTGAAACGGAGCGGTAACTCATGAAACGACGGGTCGGGTCGTCACATCCTCCCCAATTTAAACAAACGTTCATCCTCGAACGTGCCCATAGTTGTTCCAAAAGACAAACAATCGCTGAATAACCTTACCATGCATAAACGCGGGAGTGATCCCACGTCACCCTATCTCATATAGGTCCGACAATACATTGTAACTAAAATTTTTGCAATCTAATCTAGCCCACAAACCATAGGACCACATTTCCACTTTTGAAATCCTTCATACAATCAGAATCCCACATTTATACTGTGAATAAGCCCGAACAAGCTGTAATAACCCATACCTAAATCCTCAGGTAAAATTACATAACATAACACATGACTCAAAGGCTTGCAGCAATAACTCCTAATCACAACAGTTGCATGCAACAACCGAATACCGATAGAAAACCTCTTATCAACTAAGGTCTCCTCCCGACACCTTCATATACTACAAAGGATAAATAAAACACACAGTAAGCCATACCCATTTATTAGATCAACCACTCATGAAGCCACTTCTTCTTTGGCAAAAACCATAGCAAATTTTTTAGTTGAACCACGATATTATCCTCCCAACATGCTGAAATCGAATCCGTTTGTATTCATTCTAGATCCTATAAATCTCATCTAACCCAGCACAACTCTGGTGATATGACACATTAATACAAGCCTAAGCCACAACTCGCAAAGTACGCGCGCCAATAAGCAACAGTCCGGGTATACTAAATTCATGAAAAATGACTCAAATGAATGAGTTGTACCACAAGCTCACTAGTACCACCACAACACAAGGCTGAGAACCCGTCTCGCATCATAGAAACAGAACACCCGAATCTAATCGCAAGGTCATACCTCCACATAACTTAGCTGCCATGTGCGACCCTATTCAGACACTAGTTCACTTGGCACAGTCACAGACCTCCAGTCCAAGCATATCATATAGGAGCAATCCAACAAGTACACATGTATATGCTAACTGAAATAAGATTCTCATGCTCCTGGACTGGCATAAATAACACTCTATATCGTAGGCATGAGCATACTATGTTGTCATATCTCAAATAAGCAAATTAACACAGAATTAATAATTATCAAGTTTATTGTGGAATCTAGCATCTTGGAAATCTCAAGTATAGTCCAGATAGTTCTTAACAAAGTTATGAATATCGAATATGAGAAACATTATACCTTTAAGTTGAATATCCCACTCTAGGCATATCATAGCCTACGCATCTTTCGAGCATGAATATTGGATCGGTGCTTGCACACAAGTTCAATCCTCACATATATTCGCGCTCACAACGCATAGTTATCACGATCAATTAGCTCGACTAGTGCATCCAAAGAGTTTAGATAAAACACTCACCTCAAACATGCCAAAATCCCAAAATAGTATATTTTTGAGAATTCTCCGTCTCCAAATTCCTAGATTACATAAATCACCGTAATTGATCATAACCACAACACCCAAATGACTGACACATCCCTCAAGTACGATCATCCCATGATAATTATTTCCAATTTTTTTCTACAATACATAATAAGATCGAAATATTGGTAGTCGATCAACTAAGTGAGTGTTGCAATACCAATAGACATTTGTTAGTTAAAATATAGTGCGCACCCTTCTCAGGTCTTACCGAGCAGTTATATCATTCATCTAAATATCTTAAACTGACTACTCCATCCAGAATTTGTGACCTTCCCTTTAAGAATGAATTGCCACCTTGCACATGAACATATAAAACATGTACAACATACCACGTCTATTATGCCGTCATTTTGCAAACGCAAGAATATCATTAGAATTTCCGGGCTATAGGAAAATTACATTCCAGGCAGTTAGAAATCTTCTATTTGCCCCCATTTAGGAGGAGTTCATAATATACAATATGTTCCGCACACCGATAGAAGATATCCGGCTCGAACCATGGTAAAAACCAACAAGAAAACTTTCAAATTTGCTCGCACATAACCAAGTTATCAAAACGGAGTTCCTATGGCTTGACCAGGCCATGTAGGTCACCAACCCCAAAAAAAATATTGCCACAAAACATCGGGAAGATCCTTCAAAACTGGGGCATAATCAATACTAGGAGTCTCATCTCCAACATCTCGCACAAAAGCTAGATATGACAGACAACCTTCCCCAACCATACGCTGGGCTTTCAGGAAGGAAATTACTCTGCTAGGAACATAATCAGTCACACCATGCCACTCGATCCGCGGTACACCCGGCATAGCCAAAGTAACTGTCTTAACATGACAGTCTAAAACAACATGACACGGAGATAGCCAATCCATGCCCAGTATAACATCAAAGTCCATCATGCTCAATAGCAGTAGATCAACTCGAGTCTCCAGACCTTCAAAAATATAACACATGGTCGGTACACACGGTCCGCAACAACAGTATCACCCACCGAGGTAGATACATGAACAGGTGAAGAAAGAAACTCCTGGGGCATACCCAAATAATGAGCAAAATATGAGAACACATAAGAATAGGTAGAACCGGGATCGAATAATACAGAGGCAGCTCTGTGGTAGATTGGAATAATACCTATAATAAAAGCATCTGAAGCAATAGCATCTATCCTGCCTGGGATAGCATAAAAATGAGGCTGGACACTGCCTAATCGACCTTAATCTCCGTAAGCCATAACTGACTCACCAACACGCCTCAAACTTGAACCAATATACCACCTAACCGTGCAATCAACTTAATTAATAGCAAACTCCCCAACTTAGCTCAAAGCCATAGATCAAAACGCACTCAATAAATCGTAACGCATATACTCTATTGCTGTCGTAATATCATAGTGAGGTTAAACTCACTCCTTCATAAGCTTATGGAAACACAAATCATCTGGAATTTTAACTCTTCTGCAATTCTTGCATTCACTCACTCAATAGTTAAGCTCACTCTCTAGGCGGTCCAATTTAGATTTCAACGTATATTCTTCACTTGTAAATGAGATCTTCTAATAAACAACATAAGGATCACACATTTTAGAACCCTCCGCAGGAGATAACCCACCTGCTTTGCCTCCAATTAACATTTTGTATACCTTTCACTGTCATACAAATTACACAGTCATGTAATCTTTCTGAGTTTAAACTCATACCGCAACATGAAATTTACTTCACTCCAATTAGGAGACATAAAAAGATTCTTCACGCACCTGTAACTCGGAGCTACACATCCATTACAATGAAAATCAAACACTTAATTGTTCATCTATCATCCTGCAACCCTTCCTTTTCACTTCCAAGTCATATAGATACATCTCGCAATACTAAAATACTCATCACATAGCTATCCGACCATCATTCCCACTAATAGGGACAATACCAGACATATAAGTTTAAAACACTTGCTCACACAATCAGCACCTTGGTGCTTAAGCCATAGGCCAAGATCTGGCCTCAAGTCCTCCAGACTGGCCTAACATCAACTCACAGAGACCACACATCACTCCTCGATCAGGGAATTATAAGCCATCAAGGCATATCTGATACTGAGCGCTCGTTCGTGCATACGAACACGTGGAAGGAAATGTAAGAGTTACTTTTCAAGATGAATCAAGGACGCACAATATGAATTTCAAGAATATGAAGTTTTCCTAAAGGTTCTGCAGCCTCTCAAGTATAAATACAGACATCTCCGTACCGATCCACGAGACTCTACTAAACTTGTTCGTGACTCACGAGACCTAGTAACTTAGGCTCTGATACCAACTTGTCAAGACCCAAATCCCGAACCCGATCGGGATGGCGCCTCTCGTGAAGACAAGGCCAGCCAGTCAATCAAATTCGTCCTTTAAAACAGTTATTTAACACAATTATAGTATAATCATGGTTTAATGATACCAAATAGCGGAAAAATATAGATAAAGATGCGGAAATCCAACCCAACACAGTCCTAACCGGGGTGTCACAAGTCATGAGCAACTAAGGAATCCTTACACAAGTCTACTAAATACGAAATCCGATACAATAGTTCGAATAACATAGAAATAATGAGATAAAAGAGTAACGGGGTCTGCGGACGCCAACAACTACCTCGTAGTCTCCGAAACACCACCTAGACTGGAAGGATCAGCTCTTCGGGATGGAATCTGCTATGCCTGAATCTGCACACACGGTGCAGGGAGTAATGTGAGTACTCCGACCCAGTGAGTAATAAATATAAATAATGGCTGAAAGCAAGAAAACACGTAAAGGCACAAAGCATTCTATACAGAAGCAGTAAATGACAAGTAAAAATCTGCCACTCGGGCTCAATATCAAAATAACAAGTAGAAATCTGCCCCTCGGGCTCAGTATCAAAATAACAAGTAGAAATCTGCCCCTCGGGCTCAGTATCAAAATAACAAGTAGAAATTTGCCCCTCGGGCTCAGTATCAGTTACTCAGAACAGTATCAGCCCCTCGGGCTCACTCTCAGAACAATATCATATAGTAATCGCTGCGGCGTGCAGCCCAATCCATATCTCGCTGCGGCGTGCAGCCTGATCCATTTAACGTCGATGGTGCTCACTGGGTATGTGCAGACTTCGGAGGGGCTCCTA